>LDUD01000051.1:32455-56143 GCA_012184295.1 Dactylella cylindrospora
TCTTTTATCTTCCCGCAATCATGTTTCCCAAAGTGAACGGTGCTAAGTCTCCTAAACGAAAAGCTTCGGTCGAGAACCGTTTGAAGGATACCGGTGTCTGGAAAGAGGCCCCTCTTCTCAAGGGAGCCACCAAATATGAGCCGCTGCCCGATGTTCACAACATTATGATCACTGGTGGTGCAGGTTTTATGTGAGTGCTTCGGTCCCCCCTCCCCTAACTTTAACTCTCCATTGAGCTTCACAACAGCTTAAAGCGTGGACTGGAAGCTGGTAAATAGAAAAATTGGAGCATATATGGCTAACCTTTTCTCTCACGCAGCGCCTGCTGGCTCGTCCGCCACCTTACCACCACCTACCAAGGATCCTACAACATCGTCTCCTTCGACAAGCTTGATTATTGCGCCTCCCTCAACAACACACGCATGCTCGACAGCCTCCCCAACTTCAAATTCTTCCACGGAGACATCACTGAGCCTGAGGACGTCATTCAATGCATCAAGGATAATCAAATCGACACCATTTTCCACTTTGCCGCGCAATCACACGTTGACCTCTCGTTCGGTAACAGCTACCAGTTCACCGATACCAACGTCTACGGCACGCACGTTCTTTTGGAGTGTGCAAAGAACTATGGAATCAAGAAATTCGTTCACATCTCCACCGATGAGGTTTACGGAGAAGTCGATGAGGATGGCGATGATTTGATTGAGGCTAGCATTTTGGCTCCTACCAACCCATACGCTGCCTCGAAGGCCGCTGCGGAGATGTTAGTGAACGCCTATTACAAAAGCTTCAAGCTTCCGGTTATCATTGTTAGAAGTAACAATGTGTACGGGCCTCACCAATTCCCAGAGAGTATGAGCCGTCACTTTCATTAAGAGGAATACAGCCGTGGAGTGGTCGCTAACCCGCATTCATTATAGAGGTCATCCCAAAATTCACCTGCCTTCTAAATCGAGGCGGGAAACTCCTCCTCCATGGTGACGGCAAGCACACCCGCCGCTACCTTTTCGCTGGTGACGCGGCGGACGCATTTGATACCATCCTCCACAAGGGCACAATTGGGCAAATCTACAATGTCGGTTCCTACGATGAAATCTCAAATACGGAGCTTTGCGGCCGTCTCATAAAAGAGTTCGGAATCGAAGAGTCCAGATTTGACGAGATTGTTCACCACGTCCAGGATAGACCATTCAACGACCGCAGATATGCAGTTGACGGAACAAAACTGAGGCAACTCGGATGGGATCAGAAGACCAGCTTTGAGGATGGATTAAAGTTGACGGTGGAGTGGTATAGGAAGTTTGGTGAGAAATGGTGGGGTGATATTAGCAACGTCATCGGAACGGCTTTCCCAGTTGTTGACCACGAGCTCCGGGAAGTTGTGGAGACCAAGGATACCGCTTAGTATGCCGATTATGGGAAAAATACTAAAGAATGGGGAACAAAGGGTCTGTTTGGGTAGATATACGTATTTTAAGAGTACCTTTTGATGATATATGGGATATGGTATCTATGGAGCCACGAATAAAAATTAATTCAAGAAAAGAGGAAGATACCTGCAAGTTATCTGACAGCTAATGTAATTTCGATTTTATCCCCTTTTGTTTCGTGGAATATCAAGCTATAGAGATGGACGGATGGTTTACCTTATAGATGCTCGTATTCTGTTCCTGTAGATAGGAATAGATGAATAACAGCAGAGAGACCTTCAACAGGCAGAACGCATTGCTGCACGCTCCCCTCATTTAAAGATTTTGCAGTGAAATCGTAATAGCTATAGCCTTCTTGCGGAGAATGTCCCTAGCAGTAGCGTTTAGAGCTCTTCTACGAAATCATCGCCAACCTTTTCAAGAGCTTGAGAATAGGTTTTCAACTCGATCGATTGATATTAACAAGCCACATGTTGTTATGTGTTGGTGTGGAGCGCGGGAGCTAGCTGGCCAAGTACTTACTTAACCGGCCGCATGGTGATGACGCCCCAAAGAGCAACATCTCCCTTTCCAACCATTTAAACTGTTTCGGTAGTCACAACGGAGCTGGTATAAACTGCTGCTCCATATCTGATGCCACAATACCTGTGGCCGCCATGAATGGAGTCGCTTCAAATGATCCATTGGATTCAGGTATCTTTCCACTTTTACCTATAGCCCTATCCGCCCGAATAGAGATGTTTGAAGCAAAGCTAATCGGCTTGAACCAACCCGCAGCCGACTACGACCCGGTAGCACACCTCAACGAAATATTCGCCACGCCTGGCTCTCTATCTTCCCTCCAATCCGTATCGTCCACCTTGAGTCAACATGTTCTCACCCTCGATGATGAGCTCCGGACTCTCGTCGCAAACCAAGCAATCTCTGATGCCTCGAGCGTCTCACGCGTGGCTACCGCAAAGGCCGATCTCGACGACCTATTTAAGAAAATCGAGACGGTGAGGGGACGAGCTATTTCTACCGAGGAGGCGATAACGGCAATGACAGCAGATATCAAGCGGCTGGATGCTACGAAGAGGAACTTGACAGTTTCGATGACGGCGTTGAAAAGGCTTCAGATGCTAAGTACGTGTAATTGGGGCGTGGGGAAGTTTTAAAAAAGATCTCGCTAATCGGTTTGGGAATGTTAGCTACTGCGTTCGAGCAACTGAAGGCCCAATGCAAACTTCGACAGTACCGAGACTGTGCGCAGCTCCTGCAAGCCGTTATACAACTCATGGCCCATTTCAAATCCTACCGTTCGATCGATCAAATCGCCACATTGAGCCGAAACGTTGCGGAACTGCAAGGTCAGCTACTGGAGCAGGTCTGCGAGGACTTTGAGATTACATTCGCGAAGGATGAAGTCTCGATACGGAAGGCAATGCTCGCGGAAGGCTGTGAGGTCATGGATGCGATCGGGGACAGCGCCCGGACTCGTTTGATAAACTGGTTCTGTAATACGCAGTTGCGGGAGTATCGACAGGTGTTCAGGGGTAGCGATGAGGCTGGATCCTTGGATAACATTTCGCGGCGGTACGCATGGTTGAAGCGTATACTGAAAACCTACGACGAAGAACATGTCTACATCTTTCCGGGGACGTGGAAAGTCAACGAGATTCTTGCGAGGACGTTTTGTGACAACACAAGGGAAGATTTTAAAGGTATCTTGGTGAAGACTATGCGGAGCGATGGTGGAAAGAGCCTGGACGTCAACTTGCTGCTTCGGTGTCTCCAGGAGACCTTGGACTTTGAGCACTACCTCGAGAAGAGATTCGCCACAGATGGTAGAGTCTCTATTGATACGGTTAGCTCAAGGGATGAGCGGCCCTTGATCTTCGGAAAGGCGATATCCGAAGCGTTCGAGCCATATTTGAGTCTCTGGGTGGATTCACAAGAGAAAACCCTCCAGGCAATGCTACCAACCTTTAGAGCTCAGCCTATCCGGCCACCGGATGAAGAATTTAACGTATCTTCCGTTCTGGCCTCATCCATTGAATTGTTCCAGTTCTATAGGGTTACATTTGCACAATGTGCCAAGCTATCTGCTGGTAGCAAGTTATACGACCTTTCGTTAATATTCGCCAAATATCTTGATATCTACGCAGACACAGTCCTCCTACATCACGTTCCAGATAAGCCAGGCTTTCCAACTCCAAATCTCGAAACTGTTATCACGATCCTTAATACTGCAGATTATTGCCATGCCCTCACTTCGCAGCTGGAGGAACGGATCAAGGCTAGGATCGATGACGATTTCAAGAACAAAGTTAATATGGAAAGGCAGCAAGATACTTTTATGAGCGTCGTAAACACAGCGATTAGGGCTCTTACGAAGAAAGTGGAACTAGAGCTGGAACCAATATGGCGCGAAATGAGGAATACCCCATGGAGTAAGCTGGAGACCGTTGGCGACCAGAGTACCTACGTTGGCGAGCTGGTCAGAGTTACCAAGGAGGAATCTACCAAGGTTCTTCAGGTGATAGTGAAAGAGCAATACAAGAGAGCCTTTTGTGATCGACTGGTAGAGAATATCTCGACCACCATACTGGCCAACTTGATGACTTGCAAACCAATTTCAGAGGTTGGAGCCGAACAGGTAAGTTGCGTCCTTCTACCCCTGCGAGTACCATCACTAATCAGTTTGCTAGATGTTGTTGGATGTCTATTCCATCAAGAAATGCCTCGAAGAGCTCATGACACTGACTGCAGAGGAAGGTGTCACTGCTCCTACAACGTAAGTATCTTCAAACAGACTTACCTTTCGTAGGATTTTACTAATACGAGGAAAAAAGTTTTATTAAACACGTTGCTCGCGCGATCTCACGTATTGATACCGTTCTCAAAGTTATCCAAGTTCGCTCCTCGCCACCAGAGGCCCTTGTCCAAGCCTACTTTATTCATATCGCCGACAAATCCGAAGCGAACTTTAGAAAAATACTAGATATCAAAGGTGTTAAAGGTCGCGATCTTGCAAGCCTCGTGGAGCTTTTCCATGCGCACAAACCCGCATATGATTCTCTCGCCGAAAACAATCCAATCATGGCGGCGCTGAACGCCAGCAATGTCCCCATCGCGACAGCGCCCGCGATAAGTATCTCCAGCACCGGCGGCGGCCTTGTAATCTCACCTTCTCTCACTGGGAAATTCGATGCGGCGACATTTGGAAGCGCGCTCATGCAAGGGGTGAAGGAGGGAGTGGACAGACTTGGTACGCCGACAATTGTTGGTAGTGCGGGTGGTTCAACGGCGGCTAGCAGTCCCGGCTCTAGCACTACACAGCTGAATGCAGGAGTGGCCGATGCGGCTGCGGCTTTGGGTATGAAGGATGGAGTGGCAGGGCTGAATGAGAACTTGAAGAATTTTGGAAGGTTTTTTAGGAGGGAAAGGTTTGGAAGCATGGATGCAAAGTAGGACAAACTGAGAGATTAGCGTGCGCGCTTATGATAGACTTGGTTCTTTTTCGATAGCCTTGTACTTAAGAAATTTTTGCGGGCGTTTTAGATTAGGGTACATTATTATATTCCGATTGAAATTTGCTTGAAAATATTTTTCTTTTGAAATAGCACTTCGGAGTCCTATCCTCTGCATGCTTGTTCCTCTATAATTTTACGGTCTAGGTCTCGAAGGTGATATATATTAGTACCCAACTCTCTTGTCGAACTTGATGCATCTAAGTTAAATTCGAGGCTTCCTTTTCACTGCTACCACTGGAAAACACCCTCTCCAGGACCTTACGATTAATTTGACCTCCTCTCCGTTTTTCGCCGTTGAGAACCTCATCAGCACGCTGTAGCTTGACTTCAAATTCCAAAGCACACCCCATCCGCCTCGAGACTCATTAAATCCGGATCGCTCCATTCCGTCTCATCAACCCTCTCTTCAAACAGCTCTTCATCCAACCCGTTCGCACGGTCCCTTCGCTTCCTCAATAATTCAATTATATCCTTCCTCTTCTTTCCGTTCTCGTACATATTTCTGGGAAATCTGGTCTTCAACTCTTCTAGCTTCCTCGCGCTGCGGGGGTGAGCGGCGCCGGCGCCGGCGCCGAAAATTTTCGTGGATGATTCTTTTGCGGTTTTATGGAGGAGTTTTTGAGGGAGAGGGGTTGGGGGGATTTTGAGGTTTAGGGATGATGGGAGGGATGGGAGCAGGGATGGGAGTGTGGTATTCGTGGATACTGTGCGCGCTGGATCTGAAGAAACGGGGACGAGGTGGGAATTGATGTTTACCTCGGCGGTCGGGTTGCGCCGAAGGCTCTGTTTGCTTAGAGCTCCGAATTTGGATTTCAAGCCGGTTGGCTGCTGTGGCGGTTCAGGTTCACCGGTTTGCTGCAGTTTTTCTTTTATGGGGTTCCATACTTTACTCGCATTGGGCGCCTCGACTTCCAAGCTCTGACCGGTGGAGCTGGGAATAAAGGTCGCTTCCTGGATGTCCGTCGTATTTGCTAGAGCTGAAACGCGCGGACAGGAGGACGAAGAAGAAAATGATTGGCTTGATGTACGATAAACGTCCAGTCCTGATGAAATTTTCATGGCCTCTAGTTTCTTTCGATATAGGGTATTTTTTACAGGGGCCGGAACGAATCTGTTCTTTTCTTCTCTCGGTGTCGTTTGAGAAGTCGCGGCCATGATACTCTTCGTCGGCGTAAAGCTTGCCCCGAACATGCTAGGATCAATATTTTCTTTATTGTCGTCAGAGAAAGATATCGCCTCATCCGTATCAATATCCATTTCCACATCGCCCGTGGCTTCCTTCCTACCTCCAGGGATATCATGTTTTTCACTCGGCAAAGTCAAGATTGGTTCCCGAGATTGCTGCTCCTCAAAATGCATTCTGAGTATCTCGCGATCGCTCCCCGGACCAACATTGTAGGCTAGGTGGTTCGGCATCCGTTTCGCTGAGTCTGAAAGCTTCTCAAACGACTCGGATAGCAAAGCTGTTCGAGAATCCGGCGATAATGAGCCTTCTATCCTCCTTCGCTTCGAGTTTCGAAGGACGGAAGATGAACCTGGGAAGTCCCCGATCGGTGCAAACTCGGACAGCGGGGAGGAACTCGGATCTATAAAAACGTTACCCTCCAGGTTTTCTGCATCTCTGCGGATGGATAGTGGTGCGCGGGCTTTGGTAGGCGTGGTGTCATTTAGCTCGAGGTAGGTAGAGATATCGGTCAAGGTTGATCGAGAGGATCCGAGCCCGTGGGACCAGAAGGTGGTGTTCTCGGAATGTGGCGCGGAACCGAAGGAGGTTTCGATTTCCAAGTCAGAAGTAGGGGTTGAGGAAGATACAGGACTGATAGTCGGTGCAGAGGTAAGGTTTGGATTAGAGGGAGGGTGGGAATCCCGACGATAGGTGGAAGCGAGTAGACTAGAAGGTATATTGGTATGGTCCTGAAAGTCGCGGATCGAAGAACCGGTCGGCGTCGTAGGAAGGATTTGGCTTTGCATTATATCTTGATGTATACGATATATAGATCTTTGGGTATTGGCGCATTTACTTTAGAATATAGATTTAGGCCGCAGACGCTACGCTGGCAGTTTATGTCAGTTCACTGATGAATGTCTGAACCTGGTCGTTTCCGCGAATGATCAGGATGGTAAGCTTAAGAAATACCTAGTATTCCCAGTATATAAAATTAATTCTTCACTTCATCTAATATTAAGAAATATTGCCACGTTGAAAGTTCTCGCATATTGCGGGCACTTCCTTTCAGAATTAGGCCATTGGTCCATAAGGCAAGCTGAAAGAAATGCTCCTTAGTGGAGAGAACTTGAGTTCGTAGATGCCCTTTCACTCACAAACTTCGTAGCTGCCACCTCGAATTGATAAGCTAGATACATCTTACCAGTGAATATATGGCTCGCCAGTAATGTTTATTTAATCCTGAAACTTCCCTTTGAGCTCATTGTTCAATCAAGAATAGTAGATAAGGAAAAGTGCGTTGCGAGTGTGGTAGACGTCTTAAGTGCGTGTCATGTGGTGCAATTTCTTTGTTCTCTGTTGCACAATCCAGCCTCGCGAGAAACCGGGTTGCAAGGCGACAAGAAAGATCAGACGAAAATACGCAAGGTACAAGAGGCGAGTTGATGGAACCGCACTGCGCAAGGCTGGCACCTTCGGTAGCCTCATGATTAGCTTGGTGAGTTAGGTGAAAGATAGTGGCACAGACGACCGGGGAGCGCCTCTGATCGTTTTAGGAGAGCTTCAAGCAGGTGAATAGCCTTGGTCCTGCTCCCAAGCTTCTTGAGTCGCCGGACCGGCTAGAATTCGCCTTCTAGTTGTGATTTTCCGGACCCGCTTAACCTGCGACATATCGATTTCGCGGGCCGATGGTATGATCGGGCTCTTCTGTTGCCGAAGTTGATGTTGGTTCCCAGCAGAGGGTGTCTCAGTCTGGGGGTATGTGTTGAGATTTGGCATACCAAACTCGTCGGGTGTAGCTTCCACTACTAGGAGAGGACTGAGACTTCGCTGTCTCTTGAAACTGCGAAGCTTCTTTTGTGTTCCGACTTGAGGTTTTGCACTTTGTGCAGGTTTAGTGACCTGAGGCTTTTTAGGAGTAAGTGGTCGTTTAGTAGGTTTATTAGCTGGTGCAGGGGTATCGATGACTATACTAAGGCTACTTTCAGTATCCGACAGGACGGGAGGCTGTCCCGTAAGTGCGGGCAGAGTTGGGATAGTGTCCAATGATGCATGAGGTTTGCTGGTGGCTTTCTGATCCTCCATTGGTTCTGGCATCTCTAGGTAACCACGAGGTATAATTTTTGTCTCAAGCATCTGTTGAAGGCTAGAAACGCTTCCCGTAGTCTCCCTTTGGCCTTCGACAAGCCTTTGAATCAGGGTATTTTGGTTGTCCAATTTATCTGCAAGAGAACGTATATTATCCTGAAGCCCCATATTGTTGCTCTCCATGTTTGTTAGAGTCCGGGCCAGAAAGGATAGCGTAGACTGTTGCTTGGTAACTTCACAAAGATCATGTTAGTTTGCCGCTATTTAAATTACAGTATTACTGCTATTAGAATGAATGTCCAACTCACCGATCTCGTCTAGCTGCCTCAACTGCTCTTCGAAATGCTGATTTGCTGTACTGTGCTTGATAGCCATATCCTTGGTATCTCGCAAAACTTGATGAAGCTCATTTCGGTCTTCAGCGATGTGTGAAAGCGAGTTTGAAAGTAATGATCGAACCTCGGATGTTTGGACGGCTATCTGATGGGCGTAAATAGTGAGGGATGGCTTTGACTCTTTCTGCGGTGGAGAGGGTTGGTTCTCTGAGGGTTTGATTGGCGATAACATTCTAACTATATATAAGCGAAGAAATGGGACGCACTGATGATAGATGAAGGTATCTGTTGATGCCAACAGTATATCGGCTTCTAATGGGATTTTCGGGTGCACTATCCGGTAGGAAGCTGAAGGACTTTCAAGATGATGTTTGAGAAAAGGGTCCTACGGATAAATTTCAAAAGTATCAACCGCCCCGGCATTGGTAAGCAAGCTGGTAGCTTCTCTAGACATCTGTTCCACATTGCAGCGCAACGCTCTATCACATAAATACTAGTCAAACACCTCCTCTCTAGAATGCTTTCTTTAGCTTCATAACTACCACTGGGTTCTGAAGCGCGCTGCTGTGATGAACTATAAACTATCTCCTCGGCGCTACCCCCCAGCTAAACACCGTCCGGAGGGGTCAATATCATGTTCAAATGTATAATGTTCAAATCCTTTCCGCCTAGAGCTTCTCCAATGATTTCATCCCCCCTAACTAGTCTTCCAATCTCCGGCATTTCGAAGGTAACCCGTCTTCTAATCTCTAGAACCTCTAAGGTGTCTTCAACACTAGAACCAATAGCTATCCCCATTGAGACACACCTCAAGTGAGCCAAATCGAATATTATCTCGAATTTCCATCCAAGCCTTCCGTAAATCCCGAATGTCGCGCCCGTCCAAACTGTGCAAGTGATCGTAATATCTTTTTCTGGATCGAAGCTGACTTTGGATTCCAACAATTCTAATGAGTTGATGTTTGATGGGGGTTGACCTCCATTTGTACTGGAAGTGAGATCGCCCCTCTCTCCTGGTGTGCCGTCGACTGTGGTTCTTGAGTTTAGGGTGAAGGGCACTACCAATGCCGGAGGCTGAGGGGTATGGATTCCTTCTGGGAGGGGAGGTACTGGATCTTCATACATAGCATCGAAGGGATCCTGGGTGCGATCTGGAGTGTCTTCATCCGTGAACAGGTACTCTATCTTCAAGAGTTCGCCATCCACGAGTTTAACATTAGGCCCGAGTCTGTCAATGCCGCGGAATACAATCATCCGCTCTTCTTCAAAGAAGGGGCATAGAGTAACCACTTTGGCGGTGAGATCCTAAAGCAATTAATGGATGTTAGCAAAGTTGTAGTACAAGCTAAAACCTGCGGGATTATCATATCCTACAGCGTACCCTAACTTTAGTAACGTCAGAGACTAGCTCAACTTTCGCAGATATTGACGGTATCGCCACAAAAACTTTAGGTTTTGAGTTGGATTCCATGTTAACACGGATACTAGAGAATGGTAGAGTTATTAATGATGCTCGTTCGTATCTATCGATGTGGCATGGTGGTTAGCGGGTTAGGATGGTTATTTCCAGAGGTTACAATTAATATTTGAACTCCAAGTCTCCGCAGACCTCTAATGAAAACCAATTCTTTAAGCAATATTGGAACGCTGACTCGGCTATACTCAGACCTTCCCCCCAGTCATTTAGATTAGTTACGATTAGGGTAGCAGCAATTCCTGGAGACTACTTTGTAGACTTATAGTGAATTAATTACATTATAGTTCAGAGAATAAAGACAAATAATTGTAACAGGACATGGTTTGTCAATCCACACTTATCTTCAAGTATCGACTGTCCCGCTAGAAGGAAAGAATAGTATATTGGCAACCAAAGTTAATCAGAGAACCAGGCCTTATCAAAAGAAGACGACCACTTATTGGTGCCTTCCAATAAGCGGCCAGTACTATCTTGAAGATAATTTGCCTTCAGGTTAACGTAAATTATGCCCCTTGTTTGCTGGCCAAAAATCCAGCCAAGTTTATCATTCCACCTCAATTTTCCGGGAACTTCATCGCACCGGAGCGTCAATTGATTAGCATGGGCAGGGGCCCCATCAACTTTGATTTCATTGAAGATCTTGTTTTTGAACTCTCCAACCCTCGACTTTGGGGTAGTGTTGACCTCGATTTGCTTGCCACCAGTCATAGACAGAACCAGAAGGAAGTTAGCTTCTTCTGCCTCCTCCTCCTCCTTGCCCTTGTCCTCGTTAACCCCGAGTTTTTCTTTATATCCTGTTCTCTCTTCTGCTTTCTCTGTTGTACTCTGTTCCGCCTTCTCCGCCTTCTCCGTCTTCTCCTTCTCCTCCTTCTCCCCTTCCCCTGGTTTTGCTTTCCCTGTTTTGATTTCCTGTATTTCTTCGTTACCACCAAAGGAATGAATCGATATAGGTCTTGGTGACTCCGGGAGACTCGACACTGGAGAGTCTGCCACCATGGAGCCCAAGGCTATGTAATCGGGTCCAAGCAGTTGAAGCTCAGCGGCTACCTCCGGTGGCGATCCATGACCGAGCTCAATCGCATTTGAGCCCTGCTGAGGAGAGCTTTCCGTCTGCTGAGGAGCAAGCAATAGCTCTTGGGCAGAGAGTGGCCCTGTGGCCTGAGAAAGTGGATATCCCGTTCCAGTGGGTATTGCTGGAGCATCAACTATTTTGCCAGCATTCATACCAGGGGCTGATGCCAGAATTCTGTGGGTATCCTCTGGAATCCAGTATATACCAGTCAGGATTTCACCATCCACGAGACGTCTGCCCTTCCAGCCAGGACCACTGAGGCGGCTAAAGAAGAGCCTTCGGCCATCTAAAAAGGCATAGGTTGATGAGACTTTCCTATGGACCTCCTTCGTGAGAGCATTAGTCTACATCATACCCATCAAACAAGGTTTCAGGAACTGTTTAGAGTGTGAGGTGCCAAGTAGGTAACTCACTGATATTTGGGAGACACCGTCAATCCAGATAACCTGGGCCGATAGCACCGGGATTGTGACACCGACTTGGCATTTCCGGTTATGTATCGGAGATTTGGTTCTCTTTCTCTTCTCCTTCTCTTTCTCCATTTGTTTTATGTATATATATATAATAGGATAACAAGAGGTTATGGTTGGTCTCGTAAACCAGAATTAAAAAGTGGTCACTCTATTCAAAGACAACCCAAGTTAGCAAACGAGCCTAATCAAAATTAAAGACTAGCAGCAATGCGATATCTTAATGTAGAATATGGGTACCTACAGTAAATATTTTGAAGAGTTAGATAGGGGTAGGGTAGGAGGTTGATGAAAAGAATCGATGACGTTGCTGTGGGGCATTAATTTGCTATTTGTTGCCGGGATAAGGGTTTCTGTAAAAACCTACTAAGCAGCGGATTAAAATATACTACAAATTTAACAAGATCGATTGACAGTGGGAAGGGGAATGTTTTTGGCTTGAACTGTATGTCAGTCTGCTCCCTTCGAACCCTACCTGGCGTAATATTTATAATTTAAGTTGAAATTTCCTGCTCGCAACCGTATCGGGGTTCCTGTACGGTTGGGATGGTGATCCCAAGACTGCATAGTTACCGTAAATTTATGTTATTGAGGCAACTGTGAACTTACCTGGTAATCTTGGTGGATCATATGACGATACGACGAGTTATCTTTGGAAGAAATAAATAAGGTATTCTAAACGGATTCTATTATCTGGAGCTAGCAATAAATATATTATTCAAGGAAGGAAGCCTTACAATTGATAGCAAGGGTCAATTGTGACTGCTATTATTATAGTATCATTGGTCCAACATGCAACTAATTTGCTGCTGGAAATCCTAAGAGTATATAGAGTACTAGCTACCATACTAGCACTTCACGATGTCGGGATATAGAATGGTCGATCTAGAATACATATCAAGATCCTTATGAACGAACTGTATCCCAAAATCTCGAAATAGTTCAATCATGCAAAGTGCCTCATAAAATAAATACTTGAGTCCATACCAGAACTTAAGAGGGGATATTAGTCTGGCCCAGCCAACCCCCAATCAATTGGTGTGAGAGCCCCTATCATGGCGTTCTTCGGCGTCACCATAATTGCGGGAATCCTCGAAGGAATTCGTGCTACCTTCAACAGCGTTCCCACCTTCCTCGCTCAGGGCCCTAAAAAGCGTAACGAGCTGTTCATTTGGTCCAAGAGTTGTTCTCTCTCTAACTGTGAGAAATCCACTTGGCATAGGCGCTTCATCCGCGGATTCTTGTGATTCATCTCTCCTGCGAACAATGATTCCAAAACCAAGCTGTCCACGTGGCAAAGGAACCTCTCCAATCTTTTGGTGAGTGTGAGGGCCTCGGCTCAGATTTGCCCACGCAAATGATAGTTCCTGACGTCGATTGATACATCTCTGAGAAAGCAAGTATTCCCTAGCTTGGTCGTAAGAGAGGTATATATAATCACCCTTGGTAGCCCAAATCTCAAATGGCGGAACTTGGAACTCGCGAAAATGGAATCTGAGCTTAATACTATCGGGGTCCTGGTTTGTAGTGAGCAGAATTGGCTGGACAGTCGCTGGCTGTGGTTCCATATTCCAGGCAGGTGGATTGAAGTAGCTGTGAAGACCGACTGGCAGACTTCTGGCGGCGGTGGCCGCAGCACTTTCCGTGTGGGCTGTTCGGTATATTTGGTAGTCTACGGTGAGAATTTCCCAAGGGTTGAGTCGTTCGGTCAATGAAAGCTGCCGTCCATTCCGGATGGCCGTCATTCGGCGCGCCTCGAGGAAAGGATTTGCGAGGAACACTGAATCGAGGAGGTCCTGGGAGCGTGTTTATTCAGAATAGGGGTTTCTAGGATAACCTTCAGCAGATTGTGAAACGTACTATCACGGTTCGAACATTGTTGAACCAATGGATTGTATGTGAGATTATTGGGATGAAAACGCCAACATTAGCACCTGCAATGGTCTCCATCTTCAGACCTTCTTGGACGCGACGTAAAGCTTCCAATGCAGTCTCGGAGTTACTATATATAGAGGATAGTCTTGAAAGAAATTATAGAGACGCGAGGAAGTTGAAGTGTGGTAGATTTGATGCATGCAAGGGTAACGATTTTGTAAGTACTTAATCAGAGGAATCCCGAATTTCTTATTAGGCATGGATAATTAAGATTAACTAAACTAAAAATTCAAAGGGAATCCACATGCCCGCCATGCATACAGATTTGGTCGCACCTCTACAATCGAGGGAAAAAAGAGAGCTCGAGAGCCCTGTGGACAGCTGCACGCATTTTCTATCGCTAGCTGTACAGTAGATAGAACTGCAAAATAGACGGCTGATGGTACATTTCTCATTTTTTCTAACGATTCACGGTAGCATCCGGAGTAAGATAAGATCAATCGAATTTCTAACCCTCTTGTTGGGCCTAGGATATATAGGATCTGACAGCGTTGATATTGTTGTGATTGCATGCATATTGCCACACATTGCACGCTCCATGCACAACGCTGTCCATTGAGTAATGAGTGGAGCTGGATGCCCAACGTAGGGCGAAGATACCTGCTGTAAGTGACAAACCCACAATCAAGAGCTATGGCTTAATATATTTCACGTGAATATTTTATTCAATAGCTTTGCTTAATGATTTTGTCAGGAATTCCTCTGGATTAGTAATGATAATGATAGCTGATCTCGACACCTATATTTTTAAGTAGGTACCGGCTTCTGACTTTACTGCAAACAAGGTAATTTAATGGAACATATTCAATCACGCCTAGGCTGCTGATTGGCCTCAGGCCATCACAACGGAGAATACCAATAATGCCCATAAGCCTTGATGCATGTCTGCCAAAGCTAAATGGTTAGTCGTATCAATTGGGGGCCGTCGCTGGCCGCTACGAAATAACCGTGGCATACGGACCATTTGCCAATATTTTCCCTGAATACTCCCCCAGTTCCCCATGTTTGAGCTTTCCTCTATGTCACTTGGTTACCACAAAAGGAAGAATAAATCAAATCAAGAACCCAATCCCTCTTATTATTATTATCTCCCCGACCTTGAGCCCATTCAACCTTAGCCACACTTCATATATTTCCTCTCAGCCTCCCAGTTTTGAATTCTTTCTCTCTCTCTCTTTCTCTCTCTTCATGCCACCCTAACCACAACCCCTGAATTTAATGCCTAGTTTGTATTTTTATTTCCATTTGTCAAGAGTTCCAGCTTTCTGACGAAGTAACTCATATCCTGCTACTCCAATCCGCCTACGGAAGACCCATCGATATCCATTATGGGCAAAGTATCTGTAGGGGTAGTATTCCCCGCCATTAACCAGAGAATGGTCGAAATCCAAGATGTCAGAGTCGTCGAGGTAGGGAATTTACCTAAATCATCAATAGATAAAGGCCTAAAATCTCCATTACCATAACGAGCTGACCAAAGAACCATTACTTCCCGTAGGATGTTATGAATCGTGTCTGTGGGATGGTTAACCTCGATATCAAGCTTATGAAGGTCAAAAGGGGTGGGCAATTTACCCCTGAATGGTACCAGCTAAATGACGGAGATGTTCTGTACATTGATTATCCGCCAGACAAAATTCCCGTTCATGTTCTGGAAAAAGCGAATCCGCATAGTGGAGTTTCTCGCCAGGTTCTAGCCCTCGGCCTCCCGCAGCCGATAGCCGCTGTTCCAGTTAAAATATCGTCCGGAATTCCTATTTCCGGTACTTTACAGCAGATTAGTAGGATAGCCTCCCCAAAGCCACCCACTCGACCCGTCGAACCCGCATTGCCAACTGAAAAAGGTCCCAAAAATCTTAAACTCTCATCCAATTGGTCCTCCGCAGGCTCTTTTGTGTCAGTTGGTACCCATATTTCATCGGGAGACTTGTCTTCTACTCAAGGTGAGCATCGTAGCACACCCAACAGCAGTCTCCCTCAGAAACAGTACCTCAAGGCCGAGGATAAATACACCAGTCTCGTACCAATACAGCAACCTCCAACCGATATTCAGTCGCTATTCCAAGATCTCTCACAATTGAAAATGTTCGAGAACCGCGTATCACCACGGGAGCATCTTCCAGAAAAGGGCAAGAAGAATCCCCAACTCGATACAGAAAACGCTTCTTCATTGCCAATTGATGCTAGAAGGAAATACCAAGAAAAACAAACTGAGCTCGGGAGCTTTGGCACTAACAAGCCGATGGCAAACGAGCACCCCTCAGAACAACTTCTGCCACACTTGGGTAACGAGGATATCATTACCAAAGCGCAACTTGACGATATATTCGGTTCTAGGGTAGGCCTCCAATGTGCAGAACCCTTAGTCGTTGCACTTGGGCTAATACACATACTACAGTCTCCTTCTCCTGGACCCCCTATCAAGATGTCAGACATTTATCAAGCGATGACACCAAAAAAGTCACCAGCACTCATATCCCTTGCTTCGTCGCCGCCAAAGTCACCACCTGAGGCCAAAAAAACGAGCCTCAGTACACCGCCTATACACCCGAAGGGGTCTGCTCGATATCTGCACGAGCTCTCACCGAATAGTGAGATGATAGTGATCACATTCAAGTATCCTAACGGGGACGAACTTCCCATGCTCATGCACCCGCAGAACGATATAGACGGAATTTCTGTCATTCTTCTTGCAAAACTCAGTGAAGTTGGAATCTTGGCTACAAAGGAACAACTTGTCGTTCTCACCTCCAACCCCAATGTCGAACTCGAGCTCAAGGATAAGCTTGGGTTTATCTTTCCAAGCGGTACCAAAGAGGCTACGATCAATATCGCTGTCCGTAGGGAAGATGGAAAGCTAATTACCTACTTGGGGACACAAGCTTCATCGATAATCTAGATTGAAAAGGCTGTGTAAATAGAAAGGAGATGCTATCAACGGGATCTAAACGACTAGTTGTTATGTTACGGCCGTCGCTTGTTGTTTCATATTCCAGCGTGGGCCTATCCCTATGCGCCAAACATTTTTATCATGGTTTAAGATACTGGCTCTAGAGCCGTCTATTGTTGCGCCAATCGACCACCCATGAATTCCGTTCTATCTTTAATATTGGTATCTAGTGATATCCCGTTTTTCTCCACACGACAAAATTCATCTTCTAATAGTTGAACCGAAACCAAAAAAGGATTAGAATGATATTCTATTTAAACACTTGTTGAATTCTCCTCATCTCTTTCGTTTACAGTAATACTGAATCCTATTAATTTGCAACAATAGCCCAAATATCAATCTATACAGGACACCCCCATCAACGAGTCCCGCATCCTTAGTCTTAACTTAGTCCATCATGTCCTACCGACAGCTCACAATTTTCATCCAGTTGTCCACTTACCCAAATCAAATTTATTCTCTCTACAATGTTGGCGATGTTATGGTGCGTTCACCCCAGCAGACCTCGCTAAAAGCTACTCATTCATACCTACTCGAATAGTTGCTAATACCCCTTCCCTGAGAAGTCTCTTCTAAATATTATATCCGCTTACCTTCACGATCTTGACCCCGCCAGCTTTCAAATATTTCGTAACGGAATTCGCCTAGGCCTCAACGATAAACTTTCCCACGGGGATAGAATCATAATCGCGTACCCACCCCCAAATACATCATCGGACTCTGCGGCTGGAGTCGCGATCTCTAATCCTTCCGTTCACGTTCGTGATAACAGCAGCTTTGAACCGAGAGTTAGGCCGCAGAATCTTGAAAACGATGTCAGCGACCTCATCAGGGAGATTCGAGAAATGGTTGAAAATTCACAAGGCGTTAAAGCGGACGGGAATGATGGATCTTATAATCAGGACTTTACTCCAGCGAGGTTTGGCCCTCCAGATAGGATGATTTATCCATCGCAAAGTCCCACCGTTAGCAGCATACGGTCCGCAACTCCCCAATTACCTGCCGTTGAAGTCGAGACGCAGGATTCTTCGGAGAACACGGGGAAATGGCAATCCCGGCGTAAACCCACGGTTAGAGTTTTTCTCCCGGGTATGAAGTATCCGGTTGGTTTGAAGCCCGGTGGGAGTAAAGAGTCGAAGGAGAGGTTTAACAGGATCGTTGAGGCGGATGATGAGAGGATTGAGGAGGCGGAGGAGGATGGAAGGGGGGATGAGGCGAGGTTGTTTAAGATTCGCAGATTTTAACGATGCTTGATGGTTTTGCTCTCTCGAGAAGCTCTTGAGTCCATGTTGCTGTGTTTTATCTTCGGTTCTATACATCATGTCACAGAGCAGGATTTATTGAAAGAGCTTAAGAGATGCTACATTGCGTTTCAAGCATTTCTATAGATTTCCAAAGCATGGAATCTGGGGAGTGAATACAACCCGGGGGCTAGACAGAGAAAGACGCTCACGCAGAAATTAATCTCCTTCGGACCTTCCTGAGTGATTGAAGATGAACTTCCCCAAATACCGATAATATGTTTCATAGGGAGCATTTCGAGCTATCAATACACGCTGGGCAGGTTTTCAGTTAATTTGATAAGCTATAGCTACTAGCATCTATAGATCCAAATTCTCACCAAAGCCATCATTATAACATAAGCTTCCTCACCAACTCGGCTCATCGTGCAATAAATACCTACCTGTTTATGTACAACCAAGTATAGAATAAATACCCACGGAATGGATAAACCCGATGCCACCAACCCACCCGCCAGCCCTTACGACCTCCCCCGCCACCACATCACCTCAATCCCCACCCACCTCCTCTTCAACAACCCCCCGGACACCGACCTCGACCTCCAACTCCTCGATTTCATCCTCCACGCCCGCAAACTCCTAACCTCCACCTCCCAGCTTCGCAAAACCTGCCTCTCCCTGGAAAGAAATTTGGAGACCCTGACGGATTCGCTGATCGAGATTGTTAACGCGGGGAAGGAGTTGAAGAGGAAATTGGAGAGGGCGATGGGGAGGGTTGAAGGGAGGGTGGGGAGGATGGGAGAGGCGGTGGAGAAGTGGGATGGAAGGTTGGAAGAGGCGAGGAGGAGGTGGTGGGGGTGAAAGGGGGGTGGGGCTATGAAGGGGTTTTTTTATGAGGATTCGTCGGAAAGTATTATTGTCAAGGGATTTTAGGGGTGGGAGGGCTTTTGTGATGTTACGATGGGAGGTGCGGTGCATGCATTTGTTTGGGTCAGTAAATGTGGTGGTTCATTTTTTATAGGCAGTGCAGTTGCGTCTTCGTTGGTAACGAGACTGGTCTAGGCTGGCAGGCACAATAGCTTTTCACGACGCAAAGCAGAGTTTAAGGCTAGGTGGGTGGAGGACGTACTTTGTCCTAAGAGTTATTTCGGGGGTAAGAAGGGGTAGATTGGTGTGTACGGCCTTTGTGTGTTTCATGGAATGGTTGGGTGCTATAGGCTGTAGAGTGTAGGAGAGTTACTTTGACGCATTATTATGTGCATAGGCCAACGAGAGTAGTGGTTTGGGTCATGCTTAATCTACCATCCATAGGCTTTCAAAACTTCGAGAAAGAAAATATCAATATATGCTTCATATATTCCACTCGCATGCACATGCATGTGCACTTGGCCGAAGGTCAATCTAAACAAAGTCGAGAAAAGTAGACCCTGAAAGGTACTTGGTATGTTACCACTTTCATCCAATCTTACAGTCAACCTACACTCCGCAAGCGAAAATATCACGACTCTACAATTCGCCTAGAATCCAAGTAATTACCCTCCTAAATTAAATATAGAAAGAAATCTCCTAAAAAAAAAAAAAAGAAAAGAAAAGGAAGAAAAATGGCCCGAGAAACGGATAAAGACCTCCGCCACTACAGCTCTGAGAAAATAATAATTTTCTTGTACGGGCAGCCGCTCTACGTCACCCACCAAGCAGAACGAGCCTTTTACCACTACGAGGAAGGGACCTTCGTGGCCCCGATCGAAAATTACGTCAACCCTCGCGAAGAAATCATGCTATCCAAGGGATGGCCAGCTTACGGGATCCGCTGGAATAGAAACGTAGAATCCCAAAGCTGCGATGAATGCGACTGCTGGACTTGCACCTGTAAACTCTTAAAAACAGTATGCGTGAGAGATCCAGAAAGTAGAGAAATAGAAGACGGCGAGGATGGCAGGGATGATTTAGAAGAGGTGAAGGGGAACTGGCAGGCCTGCTGCAGGAATTGCGAGTATTGCCGGAAGGGGTTGACCGGGATTTGGCCAATCGGTGAAAGCTGAGTCACGAATTTTTGGTACAGGCTATGAGAGTGTGATCGAGAAAGTCATAATTTAGTCATCCGAGGGCATCATAAGGCTGTATGCAAGGGGGGAGGAAGTTTTAGCGTAACATCATGCCGCTATGCATGCGGTGAATGTGTAAAGGAAGGTCGTTGTGTTGACATGTTGCAGTTTTTGTTACACCAGAATTTTGAGCCTCATGATGATGCCAAGGAAACCAGCGGCGTATCAATACCAGCGGGTCGAGGTCACTGCTGCAAGGGTCCAGAGGACCTGAGGTAAAGAAACGTTAGATAGTGCAACCTTTTAAGGAGAGTAAACTCGAATCTTGTACGGCCGCCTGTAGAGCCGCTTCAGCAATAGATAGCATAACCTTATTGCCTCTACCTAGCCCTAAACCCGGAGGCAAGTCTCTGTGTTCTAGCTAATTCATGAGGCGAACAATGTCGCATTTCGTCCTGTACCCAGTTATGACTCTTCTGGCCTTAAATTACCAAAAGGTGTCTCGATACAGTTTCACCAGACCCTATCAATGTTGAATAGTATTTTTGAGCGACAGGTGATACCTGAGCCGTCGTGGGTGTATGGAGTAACACTAGATTTTCAAATAAGCGCAGTAGTGCCACTGGGGAACAAACATTTGCCTGAGGCGAAGACATTTGTTTAAAGCACCAGCTCGACCTGGTAGGCAAATGAGGAAAAGAAGAAGAAAAAAAAAGGTTGAGGAGTCATAGTGCAAGACAAGCTCTTGTCATGGGTGCCTCTGGCGCAGAATGCTAGCTTTAATTCGGGTGAATGCTAGTCGAAAGGGCAGTTTTGTGGACAGGGGAGAAAAATTTTTTCTCTCTTCTCTTTTTTCGCTGTTTCTAATCTTATCGACAAGAAACAAGGTTTGTTGGTGGACCAGTATCCGAGTGGTGGGATGTATTCCTAGACCGGTTAGTGGGGTTGAAGAAAGAGGAGGGGAAAGAGTAAGCAAATTTGGAGGGAGCTTGGGGTTTCCCGATGCTACAGAGCATGTATGTCACCGTTAGCTAGCTAGCTGGTGCAGCCAGCAGCGGTGGACAGCTAAGCTTGCCTGGCTGGTCTGGCTGGTCTGGCTGTGTGAACCCAGGGAACCCACTCTTTTCGTGGCAAGGTTCCCCCCAAAGAAAGTGGTTCTGCCTGCATAACATCTTTTAGTAAACCACCCTGACTGGGTGGGTGTCTACCAGTGAATGTTTCTGTTTTTTTTTTTTCTTTTCCGTTTAAATTTATTTCCAGTTTGGGGGTGGGTCCAGGATTATAGAACCCGCATAGAAAGAAAGGAGAATGTTAATGCGGATGGTTTGTATGGTTGACAGTCGATAGAAGAGAGGAAGGATACTCTGCTGCTCGCTACTGAAAAATCTGTAGCGGCACCGACAACCAACGCACACACCTTGTTTGTTACCCGCACAAAAAAATTAAAATTAAAATTAAAAAAAAAAATTATAATTTTTTTTTCTTGGTGGGTTGCCCCTCCTCCAGCAAAAAAAATTAATCGGCAGCAGCAGCAGCAGTAGCAAGCAGGGCAAGCAAAGAAAGGCAGGCACAAAGTGCTACCACCTCCGACTGATAATAAAAATCCTTCTCGCTCGTCGTCTCTTCTTCCTTCTTCTCTTCCCTTCCCCTCCATCATCAGCTATCACATAAAACATCAAACCCAAATATCAACAATCACCAAAAGCCCACCTTTACTGGGAATATAGGATCTGGGAGAATTGATTTTCGTCCCATTTCATTTCATACCATAGATCTATCTCGCAATCTGCTTGTTCAGTTTTGTAGATAGACCCCTCCATTTCACTTCACTCGGTTGTTTGGAATCAGCGATTTTCCAAACCCCTCAGTACTTTTTTTACAACAACTAGCTCTTTGCAGCTACAGATTCCTGCCATAAGTCCCTCTTTTTCTGCTCCAGCCAGAAGAAGGGATCTATCGTTTGAATCTGTTACCGGCCTTGTCCTTCTCTTGAGCAATCGAGAAGGTACCGCCCAATCGTTACTTCTTTCGAATCTTCTATAAGGAAAAACTTTTTCACTCTTAGCGAGTTGAAAGGTTTTACTTGGCTTTTACTTTTTTTTTTCCTTCAACGACCGATTTCGATTCTTTTCAGAAAGCATTGTTAGCTTTCTGAAACCCCCATTTCCATCGTCGCAATCATGTCTGAAGGTTTGGTTCAGCCCGAGGGGCAAATCGAGGGTAACTGGGATGAGGTTGTCGACTCTTTCGACTCCATGAATCTCAAGCCAGAGCTCCTTCGCGGTACGTTCAATAGCAGACCCCTCCTCGAAATAACGGGTAACTAATCAGCTTATAATCAAATAGGCATCTACGCTTATGGGTACGATCAATAGAAACCGCAAGTCTCAATCGCCTAGGTCATTACTGACAGTCGCTGTAGTTTCGAACGTCCATCCGCTATCCAGCAGCGGGCCATCATGCCTGTCATCAAGAGTAAGAACCATTACTTCTAAAATCGTCTCTCCAGCCACAGAAGCTAACCCGATACCCCAGAGCACGATGTCATCGCTCAGGCCCAATCTGGAACCGGAAAGACCGCCACTTTCTCCATCTCCTGCCTCCAAAGCCTCGACAGCTCTATCAAGATGTGCCAGGCTTTGATATTGGCCCCAACCCGTGAATTGGCTACTCAGATCCAAAAGGTCGTTATTGCCCTTGGTGACTTTATGGATATTGAGTGCCACGCTTGCATTGGTGGAACTGCTGTCCGTGAAGATGTGGAGGCTCTCAAGGCCGGTGTCCACATTGTTGTCGGAACTCCTGGCCGTGTCCACGACATGATTCAACGTAGAGCGTTGAAGACTGATGCCCTCAAGCTCTTCGTCCTCGACGAAGCCGATGAAATGTTGTCTGTAAGTATTCGAACGGTCTCATCTATGTGAAAACCCCGAAAGCATGGCGACTAATCTCAAATCCGATGACTAGCGTGGTTTCACCGACCAAATCTACGACATCTTCCAGCTTCTCCCACAGTCCACTCAGGTCGTTCTTCTCTCTGCCACCATGCCAGCAGATGTCTTGGAAGTTACCAACAAGTTCATGCGTGATCCAGTCCGCATCTTGGTCAAGAAGGACGAACTTACGCTCGAAGGTATCAAACAATTCTATATCGCTGTCGAGAAGGAAGAATGGAAGCTCGATACTTTGTCCGACCTTTACGAGACTGTCACCATCACCCAAGCCGTCATTTTCTGCAACACCCGCAAAAAGGTCGATTGGCTCACCGCCAAACTCACCGATCGTGACTTTACCGTCTCCGCCATGCACGGAGATATGGACCAAGGCCAACGTGATTTGATCATGAAGGAATTCCGTTCTGGTTCATCTCGTGTCTTGATCACCACCGACCTCTTGGCTCGCGGAATCGACGTCCAGCAGGTTTCCTTGGTTATTAACTACGATTTGCCAGCTAACCGTGAGAACTACATCCACCGTATCGGCCGTGGTGGTCGTTTCGGTCGTAAAGGTGTTGCCATCAACTTTGTCACCGCTGACGATGTCCGCATGATGCGTGACATTGAACAATTCTACTCCACCCAAATCGAAGAAATGCCAATGTAGGTGGCCGGAAATGCTAACTTACCGTCTGAAATACCACAAGCTAATTACAATTTTAGGAACGTTGCCGATCTCATCTAAACATCTTATGCTTGCACGAACTCAATACGAACTCTACGATACTGAACAGTCGGATGTGTAAATTTATAACTTTTACCTAACCTCTGAAAAGTATCATACGACCTTGGAAACGAAGAATTACGAAAGAAACTAAAAAAGAAATCCTGTTGCACTCTGTTCTACAAAAGTGTCTCTAAACCTTCTTCTATACGACTTTACCAATAATTCAATTTTCCCTTCATATCTTGTTCCACCAAAGTACAAAGTTAATGCTACTTTCTCCTGAAAAAAACCATATGTAC
>LDUD01000051.1:69380-98783 GCA_012184295.1 Dactylella cylindrospora
AGCTATTTTAAAACTCTCTCGGGCCAGAGACGACTTCTCACGGCCAGCATTCGAATCTATGACATTTACTGCAGAAAGGGTATTTCCTCCCTTAGAAGAAGAGCAAATACGATGGTGGAAAGGCGGTAACGAAGTAAATAAATAAAGTATCTATTTATTGGATTGTGCTCTCTTACGAATGTAATCCGCTATCTGCTCATGCTTGGACACGAATAGCGTGCCTTTGCCTTTATCGACCCAAACGAGAACCCCCAGGTCGTTAGCATATTTGCACACCGCATTAAACTCCGACCCCGTAGAAAAATCTTTGAACAGGTAGCCTGGAGTTGCCTTCATGCGCTCCCCCTCAATCTGCCACAGCCTAATCTGGTCAACGACCGTCGGCGGCAAAATAGGTGTGTTCTTCCGGAGCTGGCCGTGCGCGTTAGCCGTCATGTAATCTATGATTTGTTCGGCAGTTATGCCTTTGCTGATGGCTTGACGTATGCTATCCCGGGTAATTCGGGCAGTAACCAAGTTGGGAAACCGGGAGATCAAGCGTGCAAAGAGGTTAAGAACTGCTATCTGCAAGGGTGAGTCTAGACGATATCCAAACCTATTAGTATTTCCTAGTTCCACAGTTGGGCGAAGGGGGTTGGATTTCCCTTACTCGTATAAGCGTACAAGCGATAATTCGTTTCGATAATGAGAAATCCATTGTCATCGTTATTAGAGATTGCATTCTCGATTGTCGCAGAAGGTGAACGGAGGGCGCGAACTTCGGAAGTGAGAGCGGTGGCTAGACGGGTAGGATAGAATCGTCTCGAAGATGACTGGGCAAAGCACAACCGTTAGGGTTACAGCTCCCGTTTCACATCACCAGACGTAACCGACAAGGAGCGAAGAATACCTTTCTTTGATAAACGATACCGTAATCTCGAAGGTCTTCCAGCATCCCTTTCTGAGTGGGAGTCAAGCTCTTCATATCGTAATCCTGGCCGAGATCCAGGCTTCCAAGGAGAAAAAGAAAGTGAAGGATATCCACCGGATCCATCCGCAACTAAACCATTGTCAGGTCAAGACATCTAGATCAATCTCGGGGTACCGTACCTGCTCAGCCATATCGAGATATAAGAGTAAGAGAGTCCACACTTGAGCATTCACCTCCTGTAGCAGAAATGAAAACCCAAGTTGCGTTATCACCGTCTCTCCATTAGCCCTATATTTTTCATCCAGTTTTAGTTCATATCAGCCATTATTATAAACAAAGGCGGATTATGTAGCAAGCATACCTCGACTGTTCCATAAGCTTTCCATGAAGTAGGAGTCGGACAACGCCTTCGCTAGGCCTCCTCGAAGATTGGACCTCATTTCCGACCATGAAGTGTAAAATAGACTCCCACTGCTCAGTCGCGTATCGATCCAAGAAGGTAATATCAACCTTGTTCTTATCATCCGTGTCACATGGGAGGCCAAAGCATCCCGGGGTACCACTAGTTTACAGACGGTGGTACAATCTTAGCCTTGGAAAAGACAGCGAGAAAAACGCGCGAGTGCGGAGGCGTCTTTTTACCCTCCTGTTAGAGCCTTCCTTAGCTCGGTTTTGAAGGTTGGATCTAGAACAAAACTTCCATGCCGCTCCGTCACGAGATGTAACTGTCGCAACTTGGCAAATGCTTCTTCTTTTACACTAAATTTGGGAGAGTCAGATTTTAGGTTCTATAGACTGGTTCGGGTTTGACCTTTTCCATACCCGTTCTTCTCCGGTCGAACCCACGCTTCAAGGGTTGATATGGGCACGGGATCAGGGGTATACAGCATCGCCATCACAAATGATTTCGCTGGGTAAAGGTTAGCTGTCTTCGTCTCACCGGAAAGAGGGTATCTATAGCAGCGGCACCCAAGTTTGGCAGCATTCGCCGGAAAATAGCAAGGGCGGTGGCAGGTTGCTGATAGAGCCTTTTGAAGATGGCTTCAGGGAGCCCTTCAAGATGTTCGAAGCCTTTCATAGTTTGGGAAGTCATCGCGTCGGCGTTCCAGATCCTTGGATAGGACACTTTTTTACGTTTGCGAATAAGGATGGCGGGAAGGACCGCTACGTCCGGTCCTCGCTCTTAGAAACTCAATACCGGTTAATAGTCTTCGATACTGCTCCGAAGGCCAAAGATGGTTGAATTCAGCACCCTGCCCTCCCGGACTTGCGTAGTTTTTTGGGAGTAGTGATACAAACCGCTGATGGCGGATTTTTGTTGTTGTTGTATATTTTGACGTTGCATTCGTTTGGGTCCTAACGTGTAACAGAGATAAGGTGTCGCGGAGTCATGTCACATTTTTATAACGCGACGTATACCGTCAGGATCAGGAAAAGCATGGACGGCGCAGGTATCAAAGAGAATACTTAGTGATTATAATTCGCGTCCGAGAGTGCCCAGAGCCATATAACGGTAGTTACTTAAGCAACTACATGATCAGTATGCGTTCCAACTTAAATCAAAGTTTATAGAAAGCACACATAAGTCGTCAGTCATATATATATATAATAGTTTTCTGCCTACTATTATTCTCTACAAAAAATCTTCAAAGTCATCCTCGAGGGTAAATATGTCTAATGGATTACTCGAATATCTGCTCAAATGTAGTTCCAAATATATGCAAAGAGAATCGCTTAGGACCGAAAAAAGGAAGTGAAAAGATCCTTATGTTCAGCGCAAAGCCGCCCGGAAGAACCATAAACTCCGATGCGAAAGGAAAAAAGCACAAGGGCGCCATTCCTCTATCCCAATTTCAAAAAACTGATGGTCGATTTAGCTGATAATGGAGGAGAAAACCTGGGGCGCCGTTGATTTTACCACTATATAGGGGCACTCGGTTAGAATATGCAATTCGCACTGGATGATAATACTTGGGACACTTACAAAGGCACACCACCCAACATATAATTGGCACAAGTTCTAAAAAACGGTTAGCTAATCATATTTTGATAGCTCACAATCAGTATCATCCTACCTCTAACGATGTAGCTTGTTGCAATAATTTATCAACTTGGTCTGCAACTGCTAGTTCTTCGGTCGGTCGGAAATCATGGCCAGTCAATTTGTCTTTTACGCGATTCAAGACAGCTAATGCGCGAGCATTCTGCGTCTGGTCGTCGACCGGGGCACCGGCTTCTACGGTATAGCCGTTAAGTCCGTTAGTACTAGCCTCTGACTGGCTCCTTGCAACCCTTAGCTGAGGAGTTTCGGTTCCGGATGCTAGTATGGTGAATAAATTATTAGCCATGCGAGAAACTTCATAGGCATGGTACAGCTCCTAGATCCCCTTACCTTGGCTTGGCCCTGCAGATGCAGCTGAATCCGCCGGACTTTCGCGATTTCCCAATCTCCAGTGCATCAAAGGGTCGTGCATGAAAGCTTCAAGTACAGCCATTAAAGATTCCTTATTGTCCCTCAGAACTCGCATCACGGCTTCACAAGTTATCCTAAAGCTGCCCTCGATGTTGCTCACTTCCATTGCGTAGGTAAGCATCCGGGTTAAACGGAAGGGAACTTTCTCCGGATATTTTTCGCGATGCATCGCAACTTCAAAGCAGTCGCCGAAATCAATGTGTACGACCTTTCCTGTAATCCTGTCGAGCATTAAGTTTGAGGGATGGCGATCCCCAAGACCCAATATGTATCCCACCATCGACATCACACCGAGCGATCGAGTATAATTAGTCCTCCGATCAAGCCAAGCTTCAGAACTCTTGCTCTTCAGCCACAGCACCCTGTATAGGTCTTGCCCAGTGGTATTATCGAGGGCATAGCCGAAAACCTCAACTTTTTGCATTAATGTGAGATTGTCGTAATCAGGCGCCATTTGAAGCATAATGCGGTGCTCAATATTAAGAAGGATCTTCCGGCTCTCCCGGTATTCCCTAATAAGCACATGCAGTGTATCACTTTGTGGCACCCATCCCATCAAACCGGAATTTTGTGATAGAGGAATAATGGGGTATCGTTGTATGTTGAGATGGCGCTTGAAGCATTCAGAATCAACTGACAATAGGGTATTCACGAGACCGAAAAGCTGCATGACACGTTCATCCTGTCGTAAATCCTCGTGGCCTGTATGCACGGCACGGTAAGCTTACACCGAACTTTGTGGAATGGTAATTGGAGGTGTGACTTACCCTTCAAACCATACTGATACATATTTCCATCGCTTCCTTTTATCGATAATTTACGGGGACGCTGCTTGGAGGAAATGACTGTAAATATCGGTTCAAAACTGACGATTTTTATGATCGGGCGTCCAGATTGATAGATTCCTTCCCATGGTACGAAATTAGTTTCAATTCAAAACCAAGCTTCCTTGCGAGGCGTCAACAAACCGGGAACTGAGAGCTCCAAATCCCGAGCATTAAGCAAGCGAGGCGATACATATTGCAGATCCAAGGAATTCAATTGTGGCAATTGTTTTGTGATTTTCCGGAAGACCTGGGAGCAGCAAAGATTTAGTGTGAGAAACGTAGCAGCACAGTTGAGACTCATACCTGATAATAGAGATCCCACGCTTGATTGAGGTCGCCAACATCACCAGTTCTTTTGAATGTGTTGCACCAGTCTCTCGCGTCATGGAGATCACGGCCAAATGCTTGATGAAACGATATCTCTCTAAGAGTTTCAGGGCCCTAGCTCGAAGTTAGTAGTGATATCTCGGTAAGGGGCCCAAATACATGGTAGGTTTTACCTTCTCGAGCATTTCATGCAGCGGTTCTAGTGTCGCAAACATGGCATCGATGTTGTGGTCTCCAAAGTAAAGCCGCGACGCTTCCTCCAGCCCTTCGTGCCATTGCTCGTGCCAGAGAACGGCTACTCTGATTAATTCTTGACTAACTAATGCGGCTTGATCTACAAGCACCGCACTATGCGTCTTGACATTCTCAATTAATGACACCGCAGACTTTTGGCGTCGCGGGTGAGACGACTTTGAAGCAACAGTCAAAGGGAACACTAATGCCTGTGGATGAGCGCGACCAACGTCACCAAGAAGTTGGTGGATGGACCGTCGAACCACGGGATCCGGCTGATTGATTCGGGCTATTAATTGAGGGATGACAGCAAGCCATGTGTCGATGCTTACTATGCTGAATCCTTCGTTGATAGCCGTATTTACTTGTGTGTGCCCGCCATGAGCAAACCAGAGAGTAAGAAGTCGGAGAGTATCCTGTAATGAGCTTCCAGCAGATAATGAGATCGACTTGAAAAACCCACGAACTGCCGGGACAACATGGTTGTTTAGCATCTCGGGGGATGATGAGACCTCCCTTAAGTCCCGGTTAGTAACGACCTCAAAGTTAGCAAGCGCCCACGCATGCCAAGCTTTATACCAGTCTTTGTTGAAGTGTGTAGCAAGCCAATACGATCGTAGGACGTCTTGGACGTTTCCGAGATACCATGAACGATTTAAAGCAACCTGCCACTCGCCTTGCTTCAGATAGCATCTAGCAAGCAAGTGGGAATAATCCTCGAGGGTCCGGTTAGAATGTCCCGATGCAAGTGCGGGAGTAGAGTTGGGTTGGCTTTGGGAATGGCTTGCGGCATCCGAAGCATTCGTGCCAATCTGCTTCGACATTCGCTCCGTGAATTCAATAAGATTGGAAAGAGCTTCTGATTGGTTGCCAACCGACCACAGGTATTTGAGTCTAGCGTATGTAACTTGTGGGGGCACCCGCGGATCGGTTGGGACCAGCAGAGCCCCATCTTCGACATCATAGAGCGAATTCAGTGACTTTTCCGCCAATCCAACCCTGCCAGATTTGCGACAAAGGTTCGCAAATTTAATCCACATTTCCATGTTCTCTTTTGGGGAGATCACTAAAGCACGAACTTTGAGCATTCTCTGCCAGACCTCGACATTCCGCTGACAGCCTTGGAGCCTTCATCTCAAACATTAGTAAAGAGTTTATGACCTGATTCTGGTGACCGTACTAAGTCACCTCAATAGCAGACTCGTAAGCTTACCTCTTCATCCACGTACGGCGCATAGTATCCTGCCGTTCTGGGTGATCGTGACTCTTCTTGTACGTAATAATCTCCTCTAATTCAGCAAGCATTTGGACCCTGACTATCACACTATTTTTCACCGTTAGTTCTGGGTAGGAAGGCGCCTAAGGATATGTAGATATAAAACAAACCTGTATGCCCTGCTGTAGCTTTCGCCCACAAGAGCGCTTAGCTCAGAGTCTAGACCTTCACGTGCTTTTTCGATATGTGAGGCGGCGTCTTCAAAATGGTTACGGTGAAGAGACAATATAGCACCAAAGAACGATCGATCTGGAGAGAGCTGCTTCATGACGCCAATGTAGTCATCCATAATGTCCCACTGAGCAAGACCCCAAGCGGCACCAGCAGCGAGTGGTGCTATTGCTCGCTGCATTTCATGTGTGGCGTGCGTCCACTTTTCCTGGGCAAGCTGGGATAGCTGCTCCCATTCTCCAAGCGCGTGTAAGCACTTCATTTTACCCATTGTGACCTCGAATGAATTTGGCTCATCAATCTCTCGTAGTTGGTACGCCTTGAGGGCTTCCTCCCACCTTTGCAGCTTCTCGAACCATGATTCTTTGAGCGGAACATCATTGTATTGTTGGGCACGCCGAAGTATGCCTATAGCTGCATCTGATTGTTGTAACTGGTTGTTTATCTTGATCAACGCCTCAATGGTGCTTGTCTGGGGTTCTTGCAAAAATTCTGTTTCTTTGTAGTGCAGAGCTTTCGCAAATGCATGGCATTTTGCGGCGTATTTTCCTAGCGTCCGGATATCAATGGGCAGTGCCTTGTCATCATGCTCCATAAATTCTGCCAGATTTAACAGAATCTGCAGAATCTCTGGGGGGATATTTGGCGAGGTTAGAGCATGCTCAATAGATCGAACCAATTCTTCCTAACATATATATATCTCGATTAGTACTGAACGCTACGATTGAGAAATTGGCAGAATTACCTGATATTGATCATAAAGCTCAACCCAGCAAGACACAAAGGCCGCATTAAACAGATCCTTAGCGAGAGGATAGTATGCACCAGCAAGTCCAGCACAGGCGCGGAGAGCATGAGAAGGAGATTCTTTTAGAAGCTCAACGCTGAAACGTCGAATCCACTCCTGCCAATCCTCCCTAGTCGACCGCTGCGAGGCTTCCCAGGCATTTTTCAAATGCTGTTGGTTCACCGTCTGTTTTTTGGAGTGAGTGTCTGGAATGAGCACCTCATCAAACTTCTCGCCAAACCTACAGGCTATGTAAGCATGAATCTAAAAAAAAGGGGGCATGCGGTTTAATCTAACATTTCATCCGGGTTAAGGTCCTGTGGGAGAGACTCTCCCTTTAGTAACTTAGAGACAAGAAGCTCATAATTCGAGTGCTGCGTCTTTGTCTGCACCAGACACTATAAAGTAAAATGCTTGGTAAGAACACGGCATAGAATTTAGAGAACCATTGGGATAATACCTTGTTTATCATAGGAATGAAATGTGCATAGTCTTGGCCAAGTTGGAAAACGAGAGCGCACAAAGTATCTAGCGCAGCCATCCGGAGTTCATGGTTTCCCGTCTGTAGCACTCGGGCTAGCGGGTGAATAATTCGAGACGCATGATCGGAGAGATTAACTTTTCTCGATAGCCTCGCAATTGTTTCGATCGCCACTCTTCGCACTTGCACTGGCTGCGTCGTTTTCTCGAACAGACGCACAATGACTGGTAGTATCAAATGCATATACTCCTCGCTATTTGCGCCGAACACCAGAAAAGCGTGGAGAACTTTCTCAGTTGGGATTCTTCTAGCAGTTCCATCCGCCTCTAATACCTGGAGCATTGAGGGTAAGAGTTGGGCAAGGTAAACCTTAAACTCGCCTTCCAGAGACCGCGCTATCGCTTCTACTAACTGAAGGATAGTCCCCTGTAGGTTCGTGTTAAGTTGCCAATGTTCCTTTATTAATTGGAGGATATCAGGTAAGAAATTTCTGATATGCTGCTTGACGATGGATACAAGTATACTGAGCTGGTTGAAATACGACTCGAGTTTACTTGGCTGACTTGTCCTGATCACAGTTATAAATCCCGGGATGATTTGACCAAGAAATGGCACACACTTCAACCCAAGAGTTTTGAAAATGTTCATGATTGCATCGATAACAGCGGAGTGTTGGGTGCTCAAGGACTGATCCTTGAGCATATTCATCAGTGAGTTGATAACAACCGTAGGATAGTACTCATCGTTTGAGGGCGTCAGCCCTGTCATGATTAATGAAACGTCAGTTGTGACGTTATTCTGGTCCGACGGACGACTTTCCACGCCTTGTTCAACAAGCTTTCAAAAGTTAACATCGTCGTATATATACGGAAAGGGTGTTGAAATTTTCAGTTACCTGATGTTTATATGGATCTATAGCCCCCAGGATCCCCATGAGCTTTATAGTTTCCTTTCTGAGATAGCCCGTCTGCTCGGTTTTTACAATGTTGACCAGGATCGTCAACAAGTGGGGGTATTGAAGATAAGGCTCAATCACATAGCCTGAGTTACTGGCAAGTTGCCCAAGCGTTTTTAGTGCAGCCTCTCTCTTGGAAGAAGAACCTTGGTCTTGCAAAGTATCGATGATTATAGGCATAAGCTGAGGAATATACGGAATCATATCTTCCCCACCAACGGTAGCGAGCTCTCCAAGCGCCCCTAGGACGCTCGCAGCCACCCCAGCACTAGGGTCAGAAGCCTTTGGCAGGAGGACAGTGACGATAGGGTCGACATAAGGTTTGATTAGCTTCTGCGCAGCAGAAACAAGGTGGCTCAGAAGTTTCGCACTTTCTTCCTTGTTTCTAGCTACCGTTGAATATTCAAGCTCGGTGAGAAGTTGAATCAGAGATTTCCGAAGCGATGGCATAACATATGCAGGATTATGAACTGTCAACCTTCCAATGATTGTGATAGCAGACTCCCGAATCGCAAACACCTCATCGTTTAATGCTAGGAAAAGAGTACGAACGTTTTCCGCGCGAGCGAGGTGCCTGTCGAAACGGGAATCAAGAGAATCTAACACAGTCTTACGAATATCCGAATCTTCGAAGTGGGTTAGCCCCGAAACCTTCCTACCCATTGAGGGCCAAACTCACCAGGATCTGCAATGCCAACTGTCAATAGCTTTTCCATGACATCCCCAACAACCTGAATGGCATTGTTGCTAGTTTGGTAGCATATAGGATCTCGAACGAAGAGCTGGCAGCATGTAAGAGCTGCAGCTTTTCTAATCTCTGGATTATCATCCTCTACATACTTGATGACACAGTCGCGGACAAACTCATTAAGAATCCGACCTAGTGTTGCCTTAGTTACTAGAAACTTGGAAGATTGAGAGAGGTGCCTACCAGTGAAATCAAAGCTGCCTAAGGTATGCAGAGCCAAAATTATTTCCGAGTCCTTGTATTCGCTGCTGCTTAGGTCACGGACATCCTTTACCGGCTGTTGGACCGGTTGTGACTCATTCGGGCTTCCCAAGGGTTTGAAAGGACGACCACTCAGAACTATGCTGAGCATATTCAAGAGTTTCTCCTGGATTTGAGGGAGAAGTGGGGGTATATAGTGGGCGAGATCAACCAACGCCTGTGTGAGAGATTCGCTAAGTGGGCAATTGAAGAGCATAGAGAGGAGTTCTTCAATATATTTCGTTAACGCTAAACCCACTGCCGTAGCCAGCATGCTGATGCATTGAAAATACGCAGGTTCCACCGGCGTTCGGCGGCTTTAATCACGTCAGTATACGATTTTATAAATATGCAGCAGGAGGGAGAAAGTATTAGGGAATGGACCCGTTTGCTTTTCTCCCCTCAAAAGTGGTTCCTTACCCTTTCCCAATCAACCCGTCTTTTATACACTGAACAATAGTTTCGAGGTAAGGATGCATGCTACTTCCCACCGCAATCGCCACCTGTCCAATAGCCACGAATGCTACGTTTCGATCTCGGTCCTTTTTAAGCTGCGACTGAAGATGCATCATGCAGCGATGCAAATATGTGCTAACGAACTCATCCGGATTGTACGCTGCCAGTATCGGGATCAAAGTCACGACAGACTTCCGTATAAGCGTGTCGCGGTGATCTTTGTATTTGAGAACAAGTTCACAAACATCCCGATAGCGATCATGCATAAACATCCCTGCCCGAAGCAAGAGCTCCCTATAAGTCAAAAGGCTTCCATGTATAGCGTCCGTTGTCCCGATTTTAAGGCCATGTTGAGCTTCTTCCAATATCTTAGTATACCACTGTGATCTCAAATGGCTATCCCTTTGATACAATATTTCGAGGCAGGCGCAGAGAGCTTCAGCAGCAGCCTCTCTTATAAGTACCTTTGAGTCCCTAAGGGCTACCCAAAGTAGCTCGAGAATCTGTGGCACATAGGTGTAGAACAAAGTGGGCGAGTTCCTAGCAAGTTCTTTCAAGAGCAAAACAGCAGCGAATCTCCGGTTCTCTTGTCGATCGCTCTGAAGCCACTCCAGCGCCTGCCTAGTTTCGCTTTCAACCAGTTCCGCCGTAAGTGGACCACCAGGTGTAGCAAGTCTGCCGAGTGATTTAGCCGCAAGCACCATTGCAGCCGTGTCATTACCTCTAATGACACTCCTCAGGTAATGCGCAAAGCGGGTCGTTTTCTGCATCGAATCATCGCCATCGAAATCAATAAGACGGTCCAAAGCCAGAATTCCTCCTATTTTGTCTGATGTATCGTTGCTATGGACCATCTCGAATATCCGCTTGTTAATGTCATTGTTGAAGCGGGTAAATGCTTCTGCGGGCATTTCTAGAATGGTGAAGATTCCAAATCAGCTTAAGGCTTGCTCTCGGGTGTATCGCGGCTTTTCGACAAGAGAAAGTACCTCGCTGACTGATTACTAGTATCGCCCTGAGTTCATCGGCAGCCTTTTGTCGAACCTCTTCCGCTTTGCTATTATTCCGGCCCAAATAAGTTAATATCTACAGAGAGAATAAAGAAGCCGTGATGCATCTCGGTGCCAAAGAGAAAGGCTTCGAGCTATGGGGCACTCACCCATTCCTCAGGTCCGCAAACACGCGGGTAACCGCATCGCTAGCGATGCCGGGGGAGGACATGACGTAGATATAATCCGGGTCCTAAGACCCCGAGTCCGGCCTTTCAAAAAAAATATCAGACCGAACCCCGGACCCTACTCTAGGGAGTAAGTGAGAGAAGTCGGCTTCGATTGTTCACGACAGAACACTGGAACCGATCGGTATGGGGTAAAGCCGAATCCAAGCGATGAAAATTCGGTGGTGCGGAGGGAATTCTAGAAACCGTTGCGGTGTGAGTAGAAGCACGATAGTTCCATCAGCATATCCAAAGGATCAAGTGTTTATTCATCGGGTGGAATGGTTGACGGTTGAAGTAGACGAGCAGTTGCAGGAGCTTTCTTCACTGCACTTTTGGGTCGATCGACGGACAAAGTGAAGAAGTCAAGTCAGGTGAAGGACCAGGGTGAACAGTTTTGGGGGGCAGCTAGCGCGCGTTGTGGGAAGGCGTGTTGTCGCAGTGTCACGCTGGCTCTAAATCCCGTCCCGATCCCGAACTAGCTCTTTCGCTGAGGATTAATTGGACCTGCCATGATTATATTATCCCAGAAGAGGAAAGCTCAAAATGGTGGCGCAGTAAATTCATTCTTCTTTTACACGGAAAATCTAAATACGCTCAAACTGTTTCTCTTCATCTATTCAATCACATGGTAATATATTCTGAGACTAGTAAAATGAAACTTATAGATTGTGGTTGAGAAGAGCTCAGCCAATACCCGATTGGTTATTGTCCGCTACTCCCCAGAGAATCGAATGTACTCTTCACCTATTCTTGTTCCAAATTCTTCGGGTAGGGTTATAGCTATAGGCTCAAGAAGGTAAGTATATGCATATATGCTAGTACATGCTTACTGATTTATATTTATAAGGTTAGCACAGCTTTGAACTATGGGAACCTTCCACAAGATCTTGCAAGAGAAAGGTTTTCAAAATGCAACAACCTGCATCTTTTAGAGCGACCGGTTTTTCTAAGTACTTGCATATTAAGCCTAAGCACGCACAAGAAAACCCTTTTGATACCTTTGGCTTCTAAATTCAAACGCCCTATCCTTTTGATGCTTTCCTAAGCAGTCCTCTCAGCTACTCTCGAACTCTTAAGCACTATTCCATATAGCTCAGGTTCTACCTGCGGGCCACCGAGAACGTGTTCGGTGTGAAGACGCCAGTAGGATCAGCTCTTGCTCTAGTTACAGACAGCCTATCATATTTCTCTCTACTGTCGTAGTAGAGATTCCAAACTCTGTTCAGATCAAAATCCCCAAATGAGCCCCAGTGCACTCGCCGGTCCGTCTTACAGAATACACCATCCGGCCCAATTCCTTCCTGTTCATTAATTGTATGCCAGTCGAGCGCCGTCTGCTTATGCCCCGGCCCGTAGAATGCGTCAGCGGTCACACAAACCGTCGAGTCCCTCCAACTGAAGGACGTTCCATTGTTGGCATTAGTGGTGAACTTGGAGTGTTTCCCACCAAAACACTGAAGCTGCGCAGACAACCATACTCTTCCAGAAGTCATCAGTAAGCAACATTTCCCATAATGCGGCCCGGGTGGTACCTACCGATTAGCCTCAGGAGCGACAACCGCGTCAATTCTCCGCGTCATCCAAGCCGCCCAGCCATCTCTAGCGAGAGTCTTCGAATCGGTGACGTGAGTGCTCTTAACATATGGGTTATCAAATTCTCGGATATTTGTGAATATCCACTGCTTTGTCAGCTCGGACATGGGCTTGACTTCAGGTGGGACGTCGAAAATAGAGCCCTCCCGGATTCGATCAAACCATCTCATATTAGGAACATCGCTAGGGGAAAACGGAACCCATTGCGCATAGACGACGATGACGCGGGGCCAAAGTGGAATGTCATCATCCCCATATATTTCTGGATGCTCCTCTCTCATTTTTTCATCCAATCCTCCTTCTGTGAACCAATCCAGGAGCTTATTCGATGAGCTCAAAACACTGACGCAGTAGTCATAGTTGCGGGGGAATTCCTCATCATCCGACATCTCCACTAGGATATCCAGGAGACGCTCCAGAGTTGCGGGATTGTACCAATACAAGGATTTGAGGCCTCGGGATCCGATATAATCGCGATCCCGATGGACTTTGAGCGTGAAATGGGTGATGACCCCAAAATTTCCGGGGCTGCCGCCGACGATGCCGAAGAACAGCTCCGGGTCGCTGCTCTTAGTAACCTCTTTGATATTTCCTTCGTGATCTATCATCTCGATTGACACTACATGATCACCAAATAACCCGAAGCTTCGGCCAAGTTGGCCGTACCCTCCCTATCCAACATCACTCGTTTAGCCTTGCAGGCGCATTGGTTAGGTTCTCTTGGGGGCATCTCTTACAGTTTGTACATGTCCTCCAAGGTGCACGTTAATGCATTGCCCATGTGGAACGAATAACCCATGCTGCCCAAGGTAATCGTTAAATTTCCCTAGGCCCCAACTCACACTTGTCCTCACGAAGGTTTCCCCGTCTCTCTCGAAGATGCGGCGATCGTCGGGTCCTTGGAACGCTGTTTTGAGATCAATCTGAATGTTTGGAGCAGCGGTGGACGAAGCCCCAGAGTACTGATGGCCTCCAGTCCTAATGGCAACAGCAACCCCCTGGGCTTTGGCATACTTTATAGCCTTCGCAATATCGTCCTTACTAGTAGGGTACACTATCAAGGCCGGATCCATGTGATGCTCAGTCCCATAGCTACTCGTCGCGTACTGGTATTTGGCATTTGCATAATCGACGGACGATTGCGGAAGTTGGTTCCCTAATACCCCATTAATGACGACTACGGTGTTCAATGGACGCTGTGGTCTGATAATAGACAAAATTGTCTTTTGTATAAAGGATATTACGCTCCCCATTGCTTATGGGGGTCTCCGGAACCAGACTCAACGAGCTTACGGGCACAATTGGACCGATTTTTTGTATATTTCGACCGAGAAAGAAAGAAAATAAGTGTTACTTGAGAGAGTGCTCGCGTTCGTTAGCTACTTAAGTACAGTAAATGAGGACAATGGTGCAATAGACCAAAGATTCTGCTTATAAAGTAGGAAAGCCGTGCTGACTTAAATCCCACCCTCACTATCAACCCCTCTTCAAAGCATCTTCCAATTGCAAGTGCAGGAAGATTCCGTGGATTTACTATTCCTCCGTGTGGTTGCGTCGAGCGTCCCCAACTGGCCTTCTAATTGAGTAAGATCAGTATTGTGGATCCAGTTGCATTCCCAAAATGACGCGGGAACGAGCCTTGCATTGGGTTGGCATGCGCATGGTCGCACACAGCTAATCTATTATCGTCAGCCTGAGTCGGATATGTAAGCGAGGATATGATCCTGCGGGATCTAGCACCAACTCGGCAGAGCTGAGAGGGCTGAAATCAAGTTGGACGATTGCGTGCACCAGACTCTGGAGTTCGTAGTCTCGGGATGGAGTCTTCCATCAGTTGAGGTCTGGGACGTAGGAGCTTTCTTACAGAACTGGGATTGTGTTGATATGTGATAAGCTGGTACCACCAATAAAACCGGCATTGCACTGCCGATGTTGTCTTCCTCCTTCGCCTTCGTCTTTGTCACATCTGACCAAACTTCGTATGCAATTGGTGTAGGACTCCCTTCCAAGAGCTAATAAGTTCCTGCTCAAGCAAAAAACAAAAGCCTATGTTCTGAGTTAGCTCACAATCAATTGTAATTGATTTCCTCCCTTCCCTTCGAACGCGAACTTTTTTTCAATTTTTCTTTGAATTTCTGTTAGCAACTACAGCTAGCTGTGTGGTGCTGGAACCTAAATTAAATACTTCGGTGATTATGCATGTCATACAAATTTTAAAATGCACTTTGTCACAATTGTTGCAAACCGCATTCATTGACGTGAACACTCTTAACTTCCACTCCTCGACCAATTACTTAAGCACTTATATATACATTAAGGCTGCTAGAGGTCATAGAATAGTTCTCGCCCTACTTATACAATAGGGCACGAAAGGGCAATGCAATATCTGTGACGTCATACTCTTGGCTTAGTATATATTGATTACTCTAGTTTGACTGCTTCTTATATACATAAATCCCCGAGTGCCTCTCAAGTACCTTACTACTTCTTATGTACATACATGTAGACAGCCCTAAAAACATGCGGTGACCCTGTAATTCAAAGGCGTTGGGGAAGCGTCCTAATGGACTCAAGCCTGCGTAGACGAACTCTTGGCAACCCGATTTGATGCGGGGCAATTCAAACTTGAACACAAACATAGTACTTGGGGGTAATCTTGCAGCTACTTGTCGTACCAAGAGCTGGATTCCACTTGACTAGATTAGCCAAAGTTAAGCCAATACTTTGGAACCTGGTTACGAGGTTGGCGCAAGTATCAGTTGCTTGCGTGTACCTCCAGCCTTCGCAGCCAGCGACTTGCCCTGCTTGAACAGGAGATGGGACGGCCAGTACCACACAGACGTAATAACCAGGCGTAATTTTGCAACTGCTCGTTGTGCCTAAAGCTGGGTTCCATTTGACAAGGTTGTCGAGGGATAAGTTGATGCTTTTGAACCTTGTGACAATATTCGCACAGGTATCGGTCGACTGGGTATATCTCCAACCTCCGCAGCCGGATACCTGCTTAGCTTGAATTGGCGTCGGAGTAGATATCCCGGTGCTCGTGGTCTTCGTTGTTGTGGTCTTGGTTGTTGTGGTAGATGTGCTGGTACTAAGCTGCACGCAAATAAAGTATTTAGGTGTGGGAGTACAATTGGTGGTTGATCCCAAAGCTGGATTCCAAGCGACAAGTTTCGCTAGAGTTAGGCCGATGCTCGAAAACCTAGTGACAAGGTTGGCGCATGTATCCGTTGATTGTACGTATCTCCATCCCACGCAGTTAGAAACTTGCCCAGCCTGGATAGGAGTTGGTGTAGTGATAGACGAGCCAGTTGTAGATGCCTTCGTGGTTGTGGTAGCCTTGGTAGTTGTGGTAGTCGTCGAGGTTACCGCCGCAGAGTTATAGACAGCAACGTAATCAATAAGCATGGCACTACCAGCTCCGCCAGTGGTGGCTTCGGTAGGAGTCCAAACTCCGGCGAGAGCGTTCGGTAGGGCGCCACCTACTGCTACATCAAGGAGAATAAACACTGGCAGGTGTGTCAAGTTTCCCCAGGTCTACAAAAAAAAAAAATTAACTCAGCATTAACAAATTTGGTCAACTGAAGTGAATTCCCGCAGGAAGAAAGGAATGACTAACGTATTGGTCTCCGATATTAGAACCATAAACCCTAAATGTCTCAGTACCATCGAGCTGCCAGCTCAAGAATTCGTTTTGCCAAGTGCTGGCTGTCCGGTCGAAGACTAACGTGAAGGTATGAAACGTTCCCAAGGTGAAAGATGACGTGTGCCCAACCCCATTCGGTTCATTGCACACCCCGCCGGGATACGTCCCGCAGTGGATGGTGTTGAAAACGGTACCAGCTCCATTAACTGCCTCCATAATATCAAGCTCTCCGGTGTATGGCCAACCAGAGTACCCGTTATCCCTGAATGCCTTCCCCATAGCCCAAAATGCGGGCCAAATACCAAGTTGTGAGGAAGCCGCAGTATTTGGTAGCTTGATCTTCGCCTCGATACGTAGCTTCTTGCCGGCCGCACACTGAAAAGTAGATTTAGACTCCAATCGCGCTGAGGTCCAAGCGGAATTTGTGTCTTTCAACGGCACTATGTTTAGGTATCCATTGGTATCGGTGTAAACATTGTCGGTTGACTGGGTGTATGTTTGTATCTCCCCAGTACCCCAGTTGGCCGGTCCCCCCGGGTAAGAAGTACCGAGGTCGAAAAGCCAGTTTGAGCTGGAGGGAAGGCTATTCGCGGTTCCAGAAAAGTCATCAGACCAGTCCAGCGACCAGCCCGAGTAAGAAGGGACTGTGCGTTTAGCTAATTTGCTCGAATGGCTTGTTCCATACTGGGCACGGTTCTGATGGCGATGTATATGGGTCGACCCCAAAGCTACGGGAGCCAGTAAATTGAAACCAAGAGCAAGCAGCGGAAGGAGAGAAAATGTGTTGTGAATAAAAGAGTGTGTCATTTTGAATCAGGAAATGAGCGTAAAAAAAGGGGCGAACTTAAACGAATGTGTTGTGGCTGCCAGGTACCTCTCCAACTTGCAGCCCGCCGTCGACACGATGCCGGCGAGAACTCTCTTGATCTGATTTAAAAAGGAACGACAGTAGATGGGTTTTTAAAAATAAAAGCACCTACGGAGCACGGATACGGAGCCTCATCGGAAATATCGGTCTGGTGCGATGATCAATTGCCTCTCCCAAGACGGGAACGTTCTTTTTTATATTCGTGCGGCTGTAGGCTACGAGCTAAGCTCAGCCAAGGGGCCGACAGCAATATAACACTCGAGTTTAATTAAACAGAAATGTGGGTCCCTTTACCCGCCAATACGAAGGTCTAAATACCGGATAATCCGGATAGGAGATGAAATTTGCTTCTATTATATATCTTGCCCCCACTTGGAGTTGCACTTTGGTATTCATCTATGCTCGTATACACATCATGATATCAACTGTGCCTCTTTCTTGCTTGAATCTTGTAGCATACTCGACTAGCTTGGGTGCCTATAGCTATAAAACATCCCATATATACATATTATTTCAAGTCATTCTATAACCAGGCCCGGCTTTATATTTTGAACCATGCAAGCTTATACTCCTTTAACCAAACCAATCCTTGTGTTTCGTAGAGCTCTGATGTCTGGTGCATGTAGCAAAATAACACAGCTTAGTGGGTCCCATGTCAATTATAGATGGTGATATAGGTATTTTCCCCAGTAAATGCCTGAGCACTCAAGCTATTAGGTACCGAGTCAATCGAAATGAGTCAGTCCTATAGTAAACCTCCATTATTCGATATATTCCTATTCTCGTAAACTAGACTCGACAAAGTGGCGTAGTACACTTTGTTTAGAGGCTGTGACCGTGATTTGTTTGTGGCATGTGGTTATGTCGTCGAACCCGGGTTCGGATACTCAGAGGATTACATAAACTCGATATCGAAATTAAAGTGACAGCTGCCCCATGACCAATTATATGGCAGGCACTTTCCCTCTATATATACATTCTAGCTCTACGTAAAGTACTTACTTGAGCATGTTCGCTGACTTACGAGGGAGCCTCAAGTACTTAGGTACTTACTTAGATATATCAACACTACATACCTAAGTACTCATATCTGCATATATGTTCAAAGCTAGCTTTGGCCAGGAAATCGCATTCTCACTCAAAGAATCTTTGGTAGAATCGATATTAACCCATCACTGCATCTGTAGCGGGGGGCCCGAGTATAGCGCTGAGCATTTCCTTCAGGCTGAAAACAGTATGTATACATGTAGATATCAACCACGTAATATGAATATATTCTTAAAGATATGCACATATATGATTTACTTCAAGCGCTACCAGGGTCAATGACATAAGAACCAAGTTGTGTTGTAATTGCCTTTTTGGGAATAGGTTTCTTTTGGCGCTTTTTTTTGGTTTGGTTTGGTTTCGTTCAAAAAAAAAAAATTTTTTTTTTTTTTAACAAACTCAAAAGGAAAGGAAGGGAGAAAAAAAAAAAAGTTTCCATCACCCTGCCTGTCCCCTTCATTCTCTTCTCCATCTTCCATCGACTACCATCAAATACACCTCTGCACTAATCGAAGAACAATACCCAGAAAATAAACATAGCAGAGTCAACATAGCGGTCACCCAAAATACGGCTTTCGAGAATACTCTTTTAATCCCTCGAGCAAATACTGCTCCATTCCTTTCTCTCTCTCATCTTCTTTTCGAACAAAGGTTTGTTTTGCGCTCAACCCAGACCAGCCGTGTCCACCAAATTTTCACCGCCATCAAGCGCCATACCCCGGTTGCTTCTGGAAACTGGACAGTAGTAGCTGGCATTCGACAGAATCCGTAAGGAGAGTTCAGAATCATAACTAACATACATCTCTTCCTGCCTTATCGAGTTGTCCTTCAGGTTTCTTTGCGTCTTCGACTTGTTCAAGGCCTTCACCTAAACCGACCTTAATCCGCCATTTCCGAAGAATACACACGCATCATCCCTAAAGCATCAGTAATGTCCTACGGCGACTACTCCCGAAACTATAACGGTGGCGGTGGCGGTGGAAATAGCGGTGGAAATAGTGGTAGCGGTGGCCACCATAGTTACTCTTCTAATGGGTATGAAGATCATGCCTGCCTAATCGCGTCACCTTGTGGCGTGCTAGGTTCACTCCACAAAGCACATTTCAACCGCAAAGATTGAGAAGGACATCACATTGATTCAGACTCTTCTAGATACTATGGAGGTTCCAACGGGTACTCCGGTAATCACCATGGCTCATCAAACGGCTACGGCGGTTCCGGGGGTGGCTCATACTCAAACGGCTACGGGTCCGGCGACAAAATGTCGAATATCGGCGCTAGCTTGAAAAAGCCGCATTGGGGTAAAGACCTCAGTAGTCTTCGATGAAACTGGGGTACATAGCTAACCAGCGAAATAACGCAACTAGATCTTGAGTCACTTCCTAAATTCGAAAAGTCTTTTTGTATGTGAATTCGGCCACCTTGAACAAGAAATCCCATCATTGGTCACGGCTAACGACTCGCAATATAGACAAACCTTGTGATGCCGTCCAAAAAAGATCCGCTCCCGAAGTTGACGCGTATCGAACTCAACGGCAAATGCGTGTTTCAGGGCGAGATGTGCCGAAACCCGTCCAATCATTTGACGAAGCTGGCTTTCCTGGTAGGTATCCTATATGAATCGAAGTATGGTCCAATGCACTAACATCCTCGTCAAAATGATAGCCTATGTCATGAATGAGGTCAAAGCACAGGGCTTTAAAGAGCCAACTCCAATTCAAGCCCAGGGTTGGCCAATGGCCTTATCCGGGCGTGATGTTGTCGGTATCGCTGAGACCGGTTCCGGGAAAACTCTTACTTATTGTTTACCCGCAATTGTTCACATCAACGCTCAGCCCCTACTCGCCCCTGGAGACGGTCCTATTGTTCTAGTATTGGCGCCAACCAGGGAGTTAGCCGTTCAGATCCAACAAGAGGTCACCAAGTTTGGCAAATCTTCTCGCATCAGGAACACCTGCGTTTACGGCGGAGTACCTCGAGGGCAGCAGATTAGAGAACTATCTCGAGGTGTCGAAGTTTGTATTGCAACGCCTGGCCGCCTGATAGACATGCTTGAAGCGGGGAAAACAAACCTCCGCAGAGTCACTTATCTTGTTCTTGACGAGGCCGACAGGATGCTCGACATGGGTTTCGCGCCACAAATCAACAAGATCGTCAGTCAAATTCGACCTGACCGCCAGACTTTAATGTGGTCGGCTACTTGGCCCAAGGAGGTTAGGCAGCTTGCCCATGACTACCTCAAAGATTTCATCCAAGTAAACATCGGATCACTGGAGCTTTCGGCAAACCACCGGATTACACAAATCGTCGAAGTCGTTTCTGAATTCGAGAAACGCGATAAGTAAATAAATATTATATTATAATCCTGCAGGCGAATTCACGAAACTAATCATTGTATAGGCTAGTGAAGCACCTCGAGCGTATCATGGACGACAAAGAAACCAAATGTTTGGTCTTTGTAGGCACCAAACGCGCCGCGGACGACATCACAAGAGTAAGTACCGGCGTTTCTTCTAATCGTGTGTTCCAGTTACTAACATCGCTACCCCCAGTTCCTGCGTCAAGATGGTTTTCCAGCATTAGCATTACACGGAGACAAGGCCCAAAACGAACGCGATTGGGTAAGTACCCAAGTTATTCCTCGTTCCCTTGTCCAGCCGTCTTATTAGTTTAAATAGGTCCTTAATGAATTCAAAACCGGCAAGAGCCCCATCATGGTTGCAACAGATGTTGCTTCTCGTGGTATTGGTATGTTTTAATCAATGCTCCCTCACTCACGTGCGCACAGGGTGGTCCCGTCCTTGTCCTTCTTCCCATTGAGAGCATTGAATATCTGCTTCTTAAACCCACTTCCTGCTTTCCTTTGGCCAGTAGCAGCTCTACTACATTTGGATCTGCGCTTTCGTTCCGCTACTCATATTTTTCTCTGGAGTAAACTGAGTCACGCGCGACAACCTTTTTCCATTGAGAGATCGGAAGACTAGTAGGCCAGGAAATGCAATATGGTAAGTCGAGGATACTCGCCCCTATCATGAGGATAGAGGGCGCTTCCTCGGCTAAAAACAGGAATGCAGCCTAACAGCCTAGCAGGTTGGTCAGTTTGCACTTTCTACGGGGTTTAACGGTGGTAGCGGATGTCAAACTCCCCGAGGGTATTGGTTATAACTGGGCTTCCCGTGCACGCCAGGTGAGTTGTGGTTTTATCCCGTTGCATGCTAACTAATGAACGGACGTCCGCAATATCACACATGTCATCAACGTCGATTATCCAAACAGTAAGCATAGCCAGATACCCCGCTGATCAACTCGGCAGCACTGAAATGCTAACGATGTCATGGCTATTTAGACAGTGAAGTACGTCAAATTCATTCTAACTTTACGCAAGTACAACGAGACTGATGGTCGCGACTAGGATTATGTGCACCGTATCGGGCGTACTGGCAGAGCAGGGTAAGCGCTCACAAAGAGGTCCACCATCCACTCATGGTTGACCTTACTAACAACCCTATCTAAAAGGCAAAAAGGAACCGCCATAACGTTCTTTACTACCGATAACGCCAAACAGGCCCGCGATCTACTTACTGTGCTCACGTATGTTGCCCCAACTCCTTTCGTCCACCTAAGTCGCTCTACTAATACATCCCCACCTAAAAGTGAAGCTAAGCAGCAGATCGACCCTCGCCTCTCGGATATGGCAAGGGGTCCAGGTTACGGGGGTTCCTCCTCGAGAGGCCGCTGGGGCGGGCCCCGTGGTGGCCGTGGAGGTAAGACTATTCCCTTTCGCATTCTCAATCGATGCATCGTTCACTCATAAATTGACATCAATTCCACAGGATTTACATCGTCCAACACGGCACCACTTGGTAGTCGACGTTACTAATAACTCTACCTTGCTACGGATTCATAGTTTGAGACCCAATTCTAAGACCTCATCACCGTAAATGCTTGAGATGTTAGTTTCCGGCTAACCATATCGGTAACTGCCGCACTTTGCTTCAAGTGCGAATTATACGGCCCCTTGCTTCTCGTAGCTTTTTTTCACATTCAGTTATTTCGCTAAATTTGTACTAAAGAGATACGCTTGGCTTTCTTGTCTTATTAGATGGGCAGACACCTGGCCTTATCCTCCAAGGCTCTGCAGTCTATGGGCGTTGTTTTTTTTGTTTGTTCGGATGGCTTACGCATACAATTAGAATAGACGAGGGTGTTTTGTTGAATAGAACTTAATGAAAAAGCTCATTGATGTTCCCAAGTGCATTGTAACCAACGATATAGCACGTATGCGAACTAGTTGCCTCTGAAAAGTCGAGAGTGGAAGAATTATATTAATTACTGTCCGTATCATGTTGTTGGGGTTTTTGTCGATTAAAAGCGGCGGCTACGGCGGTAAGCTAAACGCGGCCGCTACCTCTGCAGATGCAAGAGATAACCTTAACACCCCACACAAAACACACACGCACACACAAACCCACAGAAAACACAATAAAAATTTTCTGACTAAATTATTTTTTTATCTACCCGAGAGAAAATCTCAACCTCACCCACAAGAAACGAATCAACAGAAAACTACGTCTAGCAAGCTCATCTCTAATATTTCATCTTTCCCGTACAAGAAAAACAAATAATTGACATCAAACATTACCGAGGGAGCGCCCAACTGCTCACCAAGAATCCGATCGGATACACCACACCTTCCAGTTTCCTTCCTTCAGCATAAGCTCCCCCTCTCACAATGGCGATGTCAAGATTCTTTCATGGTGGACTAAGCGATACAGAGTCGAGCTCATCCGGAGAGGATTACTCTGAGGAAGAGGAGGAAGAGGAGGAAGAAGAAGAGGAGGTTGACAGAGAAGCCGTTGACTCCGAAGATGAAAACGACTCAGAGAGCTCGGAGGAAGAAGAGGATGACGATGAAGAGGACGACGACGACGACGATGAAGATGCCGATGACCAAGTACAGGCTCAAAATAAGGGTAGTCGTTTCATCAGAGGAGCGGCGGACGAAGACGACAGCGACGAAGACGGATTGCGAAGAGTTGTCAGAAGCGCGAAAGACAAACGATATGAAGAGATAGAAGGATGTATCAAACACATAGAAAATGCCGAAAAAATCAACGATTGGTCAACTATCTCGCAGGGTAAGGATATGGAGAACTTTCTCGTGTACAGGCAATGTCATAGATTTGCTAATTATTCTTTGCCCGTAGAGTTTGATAAACTAAACAAACTCGTCACCAAAGTCGGACATGGCGATACCGTCCCCAAGCCGTATATCAAAGTCATCGCTGATCTAGAGGATTTCATGAGTGAGACGATTTTGAAGGAGAAGACGGCGGTTAAAAAGATGAATGCTCTCAATGCGAAGGCTCTCAACTCTATAAAACAGCGGTTGAAGAGGAACAACAGGCAGCATGAACAAGAGATCGAGCAATATCGGGCGGATAAGGAGGGGTATCTCATAGAACCCAATGATGAAGAGGAAATTTTGGCTACCCCCGCCCTTCGTGATGAAGCACACCCGACGGAGCTGATAGACGATGACGAAGGGTTTTCAACGGTGACTCGAGGAGGGAAATCGATGCCGCTGACCACCGAGTCGATTTTTAAGCATCTAAAAGTCATTATTGAGACCCGCGGGAAGAAAAATACGGATCGAGCAGAACAAATAAAAATGATGGACAGGCTCCTCGCTGTCGCCCAAACACCATACCAGAAAATCCGCGTCCTCAATGCCCTCATCTCGACGAGATACGATCTCTCGGTCGGCGTCCTTTCATACATGCCGACGGAACAATGGAAAGCGTAGGTGTGAATTTTTCCATGTAAATGAATTAGGCTAATACAATCCTTAGAGCGGAAGCGGAAATAAATGTTCTTCTTCAGGTCCTTGAGGAGAACCCATCTTGGGTCATCATTGAGACCGGAGACGAGTGGGATGATGACGAAAAGCAACCACCGGTACCCGCTGCGGGTGAGATCTTTAAGGTCTCTGGCAGCATTATCTCCTTTGTTGACAGACTTGACGATGAACTAACAAAATCCCTACAAAACATCGATCCCCATACTACGGAATACGTCGAGCGTCTCGGGGACGAGGCTGCTCTGTACAAAGTCATAGTCCGCAGTCAGATGTATTTCGAGAGATTATCTAAAAATGAGAAGGTGGGGCCTGTTGGAGAGAGTCTGAATCGAACCATAGCGCGGCGCGTGGAGCACCTCTACTATAAGGTTTGTTCGCTATATATATTTAGCTTTACCGAAAATAATCGACCCAGGCTAACGTTAAACACCGGTTCAGCCATTAGCCGTTATAGATACGATGGAAAGCACGTCTTTCGCATCGCTTACTTCGGAATCCTCGTCAGAAGTTCTCCGGTCTAGCTTACAGAGGGAACCATCGGATAAAATTGTGCAAAAACTGTGTTCATTCTTGTACAAGAATGATACCAGCATTAACCGTACCCGCGCCATGCTTTCTCACATTTACCACCTTGCTCTCCGGGAAAAATTCTACCAATCGCGCGACATGTTTTTGATGTCCCATCTGCAGGAAATAATCCATACTGCAGATATAAGCACTCAGATACTCTACAACCGAACTCTGGTCCAGGTTGGGCTGTGCGCTTTCAGGAACGGTTTGGTGACGGAAGCACAATCATGTCTCCAAGAAATATTATCTTCGGGAAGATCCAAGGAACATCTAGCCCAAGGAGTCGGCCCGCAGAGTCGATACTCCTCAATAACCCCGGAACAAGAGCGGCTAGAGAAGCAACGACAACTGCCTTTCCATATGCATATTAATCTCGAACTCTTGGAAGCGGCGTACTTGACCTGTTCGATGCTCCTAGAAATTCCTGCGATGGCAGCCGCGGGTTCATCGCCAGATATGAGAAAGAAAGTCATCAGTAAAACCTTTAGAAGGATGCTAGAGTTCCACGAGCGAAATGTTTTCCCAGGACCTCCCGAGAACACTCGAGACCATGTTTTCCAAGCTGCGAATGCCTTAGCCGCGGGAGACTGGAAACGAAGTTGCCAGTTGATCCAGGCGATAAAAATCTGGGAACTGTTACCAAACGTTGAGTCATTGAAAGACATGCTGGCCGTTAAGATACAGGAGGAGGGGCTGCGAACATATATTTTTACGTACGCCCCGTTCTACGACGCTTTGTCCTTGTCAAGGCTATCCGACATGTTTGAACTCCCAGAGCACAAGGTTGCGGCCCTTGTGAGCAAGATGATTGCCCATGACGAGATTGCGGCTGCTCTGGATCAAATAAACAAGACCGTCGTCTTCAGGAAGGGTGTAGAAGTATCACGACTTCAAACGCTAGCCTTGGCGCTAAGTGAGAAGGCTAGTGGCTTAATTGAGCAGAATGAGAGGGTATTTGAGCAGAAGTCGCAAGGCGGAGCTGCAAGCGGAGTCCAAGAAACCACGACAAGAGCCCCGGCTGGAGGTAGAGGTGGTAAATCCCGTGGAGAGTACTCGGGTAACCAAGGTGGTCGCGGTCGCGGGGGTGGCGGGCGGGGTAGAGGCGGAAGGAATGTTCAATTTGCTGGAGAACGCCAATCTGCAAAGGCGTAAAATATCATAACCTAAGGCTCTCGTCTTCTCCTTGTTTGTTTTTCTCTTAGTTTTCCTCAACAGGTGCATCACAACCCACATGCATATTTTCTTCAACTTGTTTTTTCTTCTTATTACAGCTGGGTTGTCAATACATTATATTATCAATTTTAAATATGTACTTCTGTGGTCGGTACCGGTCCGGACAGCCAATTAGTTCCATTATGTAGCATCCACATACTTTTGCTCCAGTATATGAGAGTTGGCTCATCTGATTGGGTTCGGTTTTGTGTTGCGAGGCTAGAGCTTCAATATGTATATATCGCCCTCCCAAAAAAAAGTATGTGGAAAAATTGAGAGTGACAGCCATCGGAAGGGAATAAAAAAAAAAAATGGGGGGTGGAACTGGAAAGAAGAATAGGTGACATGTAGTATATATAATATGGAGCTAGAGAAGTATATGGATTCACGTTGAGTGGCTGCACCGAAAGGGCGAACCCAAGGGATAAGGCAATTCTAGAAATCGCAATACATGGTGTGAAGGAGGGCGTTAATTCAAAGTAAAAAAAAAAAAAAGAAAGAAAGAAGAGGGAAAAAGAAATATTAAGCGCAAAGCTACCACGAACGAACCCCCCGCTCTCCCCGAACCCGCTTGAAATGGATATACGGGTCCCGTGACAAGTAGTACGAGACCATCAAACTCACTCAGGGGGGGCTGCGGTTTGTGTAACACTTCCCTGCGCCAACTCTCGACTAGGCTGTCTCCCGACGGCAGCATGCAATGTCAGCATGTGCATCTGCACTACTGTATGGTTGTTTTTCTTTTTCAAAACCCCCCCCTCTAAGCAGGCTTTGTCATATCGGCGCTATATTAAACCCTCGGCTGCAGTAGCAGAAAAGGAAAAAAAAAAAAGGAAGCGATAATAATATTTGACCTAACTTAATTAGCATCCCATTAGTTCCTCGAACAATATGCAAGGAACATGGCACGGAACTTTAGCTTGGTTTGCACAACCTTGACTGGCGCAGCCCTAAATTTATAAAAAACTAGCCGACACTGAACCAAGGACAGCTATCGTGTTCTAGTATACTTTAGAAGCTAGTATAGAGGAAACCCTGATCTTCTCGTCTCCATGTTTTTCCCACGTGACACAAATTCCATTTACGGGAATGGCCGTAGGACTAGAACTTCTAACCATGCACACCCGTTCGCTTGCTTGCTTACCCCATAGTGCAAATAATAAATAATACTAAATTGCTAAATTGCTTAGCCAGGCTGCAATTCAAAGGAGCACCTTTTAGCGTTCTTGGGAGCTTTTGACCATAGGAGATGGTTTCACGATCAACTGCACTATCAACTCGTGATTCCGATTTCTACAAACCGTTCAACGAAAACATGCAGCACTTTAGTACTTTATAGTTAACATTCCTTCTTATCGAAAGTCCTTTATCGCTGAACTTTGATTGGAGAACTTTCGGAGCATTTATACTGATCGTTCATTCTTGGAAAGGTCGTTCCTTGCCCTTTTTGTGTTTCTCTTCTGTTTCTTTCTTTTATTTTTTTGTAACAAAAAAATAACTAAATAAAATATTGTTTGTCATTTATCATTTTCTTTCGGCCCTCTTCGTTTTCTTCCTTTTTTGAATGATTTATTATCTTTTTCATTTGTATTTCTGTCGATCGCACCATGCGCGTAAATCAGATGTATGAACAAGCGACAACAGTGTTAATGCTAGGTCGGAGAGGTAGAGACAGGATTGAAACGGCGATGGTACCATGGTGGGAGGATGATTTGATGAACGGACTGGTGGAAATATTATGCGTAGGCATGGAAACAATTTTGGGAGGAAAGAAGATGTAGAAGGTGGAGGAAGGCAACTGGAAGAAAAAAAAATTATAAAAAAAAAAAAGAGAAAGAAAAATCAAAATCAAAATCGCCCCGTATCGGAATGACATATGTAAAACGAAATCAACATAATCATACAGCCACCAAACTCGCCTTAAAGATGCACACAACCGTTCCGCTCTAAAAGTTGGGATAAGAAAATAAATATGAAGCTCCAAAAAGGAATAGCGAGGGATAAGCGAAAGGAAATTTAGGTTGGAGGGAAAGAAAAAAGAAAGGAAAGGAGGGACAATGGGAACCAAAAGAGGAAGAAAAAAAAAAGGTAGAAAAGGAATCGGCTATGCATCAGGAAGAAACGACGGTGTATCATCCTGCTATACCATATGTTCGTGATATGTTACAGAGAGAGGGGAAGAGGGAGAAGGTGAGAAATCATAGGATATGCGTATCCCGTATTGGTAATTATGGAGCCTAATTGCCGCGACCTCGCGATATAATCCAGTCACAAAAAGCTAGATTAAATGTTGGAAAGGTTTGGTTGAATAACTATGTATGGGTGTAGGAAGCACTTGGTACATCTGGATCGGCATCGGCATCGGCATCTGGTTCGTCTGTACCTGGTGGCTGTCTTGCTTGGTACATGTGATGGTTAGGTGGATGGCCGTAAGCACTATGAGAATACCCGCCGTACATCCCAGCTGCAGGGGGGTTGAAACGCTGAAGGGGGTCTAGCGCTCCCGCGGCTTGAGTGTAATGGTGCATCCCCGATTGCATTGGTGGCTGGGAGTAACCCGGCGGGGGTAGCTGACGCTGCTGGGGAACATTGCTATATTGGCCTGATGCCGTTTGCGAATTGTTGTCTAGCGACGACAAGCCATCGAGTTGTCTTTGTTGACGTTCTCGTTCCTCCTCCGCCTTCTTTGCAGCCTCCTCTTCCTTTTTCCTAGCCTTCCACTCTTTCCTAATTTCTTTGAATTCTAGACAAGGGACCCAAAAATCAGCACATCCGACTCGATTCCTAGCTTGACATCTACGTCCACCCTGACCGCACAGTGTGTTGACATACCTTCTGGAGTCCGCTTGACGCCATGGGACTGCATTGTCACGTGGGCATTCAGATGGTTCAGAGTGCCGTACGCCTTTTCACACCCATTCCAGCCGCATTTGTACATTCGCTCAATCTCCTCATATCTACGTCTCGGACGTTTGTGTTGCTGGGCCCCTGGAATGGGCACAAAAGAATATACTTGCTGTTGATGAGCTAGAGGATGCTGTTGATCTTGCGATAGGCGTTTCCTACGCGACTTGTCGGGCATACGGGGTGTGGTAGTTGTTGGTGAAGATTGGTTGGAAACAGACGCGGTAGGTGAAGTGTAGGTTTGGGGAACAGAAGGATGGTATTGACCCCATTCCGGTCTCCAGCCGGTATGCTGGGGTGGATAGCCCGTCTGTGAAATATCATGACTCGGTTGAGGCGGATAAGGCGAGTACTGAGATCCTTGTGTATACGGAGGGCTTGATGCAGCCATTCTATCCAAAACTCCGCTTTTAATACTACAGAAGTGAATGTTAGTGGTTGAAAATGTTGTAAAGATGGTGGTGCTGCCACACTTGTCGTGTGTATGGTGGTGAGGGTAGAGGAAGAGAAGTGTGTGGGTGGGTGTGGTGTGTGTGTGTGGTGGATATTGAGGAGGGAGGATTTGATTTGTGTGTGGGCACTTTTTTTTTTTTTTTTTT
>LDUD01000113.1:0-14964 GCA_012184295.1 Dactylella cylindrospora
AAACTAGTTTAACTTTATAGTATGTATAATTAGAAAGTTAAAAATTACAAGAATTCAGAATAGCTTCATAAACTCATAATCTTCTAACATATAGAATGTCAAGCAGTACAGACTAAGAACAACACAAAATTTCCAACATGAATTGAGGCCGCAAGGGTGAATTGGGCTATTTATGCAAATGCTGCTCAAGCTTGTTTCAAAAACAATACCGCTTGTATAAGGGCTCTTAAATGAAAAACGACATGATCCGATCGTGGAACTAACCCAAGGTCCAAGCTATCCATATTGATGACCTGCGCCGCAATCGTCTTCATGTCTTCTTCTGATATATTTGGTATCCAGCAGCCGCTAGGATATCTGGTATGCACTCCACCAATCTCTTATCCACGTCCTTCCATTTCTGTTCTAATTGAGAGTAAGGGACAATGAATGGCGTCTGCTTGTTTGCCGGGTCTCTTTCACCTTGTTGCCAGCCGCTCCTAACCCTTTCCGCCGCCCATCGCTCGTGCTCGATTTCGGAAAGATACTCTAACTGCTCATCGGAGAACCTTTCAACAACCTGCAAGTCGTCCCGCTGTAAAATTTCAACTTTCTTGGCCTTGAAATATCCTAATAGCTGTAGCTTTCTGGGGATATCGTCCGCCTGCGCTCGCGTTGACGCTTTTAGATGATCGGCCAATTTATCCCAGCTTTCTTGGAAGGAGGCATCTGTTTCCAATTTCTCGTCCGTGTTTTCAGTCATTTCGCGACGAATGATTTTGTACTTTATGTAGAGGTCCCGCGCGAGGGCCTCTCGAAGGGCTGGGTCGAGAGGGGGAAGGGGAGGCGTCTGAGTTTCAGAAGGGGTTGTCATAGCCGAGGACATGACTTTTGGTTGGATGCCTAGGCTGCTTTTATGAAGGATGAATGGCGCGAGTTGTTTGAATGACAGGATCGGTTTGGTACGTGCGTATAATTTGGGTAACATATGATGCAACTGGGGAGATCGTAATAGCGCTATAGCAGGGTATTAGGTCTGGGGAGAATAGCCGGGCGGTCACCGAGTCTTAAATAATGGAGTGATTTAGAATATACGCCTCTAAAGCTAGAGTATACGACAAAGAAGTCCCAACCTCACAGTGACACTAAAGTGGCGCGGCAAGCGGCAAAGTTGTTCTTGTAGTCAGCCCGTTCGGAGACCTAACACAGGATGGCGTCGACTTCCCCCGAAATGAACTCGGTCGGTCTAAGTAACTAGTCCTATAGTGCACAAGCCGAACCCTTGAGAGAGAAGTAAAAAGAGCCAGGATTCCTGAAAAAGTTATTGGACGCGGTTGCGCAAGACCCTGCGGGTTTTGAGTAGCTAGCAGTCTCAAGGGTGGTCTTGGCCTGCAAATCTACGCGGTTGTATTTTTAAATTTGGCACTGCGGGGCACCTTAAGCCTCATTCATTATTTGTGACAGGATGGCGGGCGCCTAACAAATCAGCTGCTGGCCCTGAAGGAAGGTCGCAGCCTGCGCCTGCAACACGAAATAGCACTTGGTCTTCACGATAGGAAAGCCACTAATTCTGTTCGCGATTCATCTCAGCGCTGCTTATATAAAAGTCATTTCCCAGGGAAACAAGGCACTTCTCTCAGGGTAAGAAATCCTTAAGCACACTGTATGATCGGTTTCAATTTCGGTGCCGGCACTAAAATGGAGAAAGCGTTCGAGTACAACCAAAGCAATTATAGCGGTTCGATGGATTTCGCGATGGACGGTGTTACATTTCGCGGATTTGTCACAAGCGGAACCGTGATCGAGGTACGTTACCGACAGCGGAATTTCTTCATAACTGGCAGGCAGATTTGCTAACGACACAACTAGAGATCTCAATGGAAAATCCGGAGCCCTATAAATTGGGATATTCTAGATGAGAGAAGAGCGAGGGATTTTATCAAAAATGTTCCTGTGGCAAGTAATAAACTAACCTATGCGCCCGCCCTGGCTTATTCTTGTCTAACCCAATATTTGTTTTTTAGAGGGATAAACGGGCAAATATGGATAAAAATCGATTTAGATTATTGTACGCAGTCCAACTTAAATACAGCTACCCCTATCGATAGTTATCTGGTAGTAATAACACTCTGAGCAGAGTAATCCAATTTGCGAATCGTAACTTGCTCTACAGACAACATGAAATAATAAAAGCGGCAAGAGAAGCCAAATGGATCGGCGACGAATTCCTATATTTCGTGGAGAAGGGGACAGCTGGTTCGACAGTAGTCGAGTCCGAAACCTCACTAAGTAGGCATTGCCTAAGGCTCCTGTTCAATTTTGCAATTTGGCTAAGCTCAGCCGATTATATAGGTTTTATTGCGCAGACACCAAGAGACGACATGCGTTTAATCGGAGCCGTTCCTGGAATAAAACGCGAGATGCCCTTTTTCAGTTTCGCTCTTACCGAATTAACTCTTGGAAGACAGAAAAGCGATGCAGATTGGGCGTGCATTCTTTTTGCTGACGACAAAGTCGACGTTGACCGATTAATCTGCAGCATGCCCTTCCCGTCAGACTTTCTTCCGCCCTTAGCTCCAGACTTCATGTTTCTTCCGGCTTGTTTTCTTCAATGGCAAGTGGAACAGACTAGGGATCACGTCAATTATCTCACCGAGAATATATTATCTCAAGATGAAAGGCTGGCAAACAAGTCATCGGAGAGTCTGGAGGAAATAAGGAGTACATTGTTTCAACTGGAAAAGAGACATCTAATGCTCCATAGAAGGTGGCTATTCGAGCAGGATCTCGGTACTACTTTGTTACGGTGCTTCCAAACGATCGAAAGGAGGAATAGCAAAGAGGACCCTGCTTGTTATTCACATAAACTCCGCCAACATGTTCAAACCCAGTACGATCTGTCGGGTACACTACGGCATGACCTAGATTCCATTCCAGGGAAGATTAAATTTCAACATGCAATGGTATTCGAATATATTCGCATATTCCTATATTTGTGATTCCGAGTTCTTTGCTAATTCTTCCATAGATCGACAGTCAAATAAGCATCATGGTTCGTCTATCAACCACCTTTCTCAAACTTCAAGGGAGAATCTTGACCCTGATGGACCCATTCTCCTTTAGATCGCCAAACACTCCGAGTTCGCGGCTACCTCAGCACGCCGAGATAGCTCGTTTATGAAAACAATAGCTGTTATCACTTTGTTGTTCCTCCCGGGGACTTTTGTCGCAGTAGGCATTACTTATCCGGTTTGGCAAAGAATGGGCTATATGCTAACACCCGGTAAAGGCAGTTTTCAGCATGTCCATGTTTAATTGGGGATCCGACGGCCAGGTTGTGGTATCTAAACACGTCTGGATGTATTTCGCAATCACGATCCCGTTGACGGTCACAGTGATGATATGCTGGGTTATTTGGACACTTTGGAATGAAAAAGACTATAAAAGACAAGTCGCTTCAAAAATATTATGATAGAATATATTCATCTTGGCGCTGGGTCAGGCTTATATTCCTGTATTTGTATTACTAATACATATAAATTTATCTAATGAATGAGATGTATAATATGGCTGTATGAATATTGAAAACTCTCAGGGTATTGTGTTCGAGACTATTAATTAAGCCTTGCCTATGCGATAAATTTTGTACTCTTCAGGGAGAATTTTCGGGTAGCACCCTACCATCACCTTGTCGACATCCTGCCATTCAGGCTGAAGGTCGTTCCATGCCACCAGAAAGGAACTCGTCCTGGCCTTGGGATCTGAACTCGCCAGACACCACTGCTTCTGCAAGCGCTCGGCATTCCACCTATCATGCTCATTCTCCGCCATAACATCCAGTTCTTCTTTTGTAAAGCTTTCCACAGGCTGACGGTCTTCCTGTGTCTCTGAAAGGAAACATGATATGAGTCGCAGCTTTCGAGGAATATCGTCGGCATGAGATCTGGTAGACTCTCGAAACTCTTCCGGTAGCTGACTCCATTGCTGGTGTGCGGGTTTTAGTCGGTCGGCCTCGGTCATACCCATTGAAAACCTCTTATCGAGGTAGACTGCGTGGAGCTTTTCAGCAAGAATCTCCCTTATAGAAGGCGGTAATAGATGGCCGGTGAGATATCTGGTGAATATTTCATGATCAACGTGTAAGTCTAGTTGGTTCGCCGGTGGTAGTGCAGATTTTTCGAAATGGCGGCATCCATTAAGCCTGCTCATCGCGATGATAGACTTCAAGGATCTTATCCCCTGTCTATATGATGGTACCAAGAGAAGTCCATCAAGAACGCTTTCATCTATTGCTATCTTCCAATCGACAACTAGCTTCGGTTCTCGTTCTTCAAGAAGTGTACGGAGTATAATTGCTCGACGGACTGGGTACAACCTATCGTGATCACCAATACAGTCAGGTCCTAGCATGTTTATATATCCGTGCAAGCAGTCTAAAAATTCCTCGAATTGTGCGGAAGGCGCGCTCCTAACACTAGCCCCGACATGATTTCGGAATTTCTCGTAGCTTTTGAATGCGGATGCCCCGAGGAAGAAAATGGCGGGACCAATGGGCCGATTTTGTCCGTTATCCAAGAAACGCCCATGTAGCATTGGTGCTATGAGGTAGAAAAGCCAGAGGAGCTGAGATCCTGGTGCTGGAGTATCAAACCCATCTATGTAAACCAAGGGAAAGCTACCTTCTAAATTACTATCTCGTATCGAATGGAAGGCAGGCACTAAATCGTTAACCTGGGTAAACTGGGTAAGATCCAAGTAAAAGGTTGAAACATTCCGTTCGCCCAGGACAGCTTTCCCTATTTGTGTAGCGGCAAACGACTTTCCAGAGCCTCTCGGCCCAAATAGAGCAATACTAATTGGTTTCGTTTGCGGAAACTCCAGGTAGTCCCGAAGGACATTTGCAATTATGCGAAATGATTCGATTTCATGCCTGTCCACAAGTAGTAAACCCCCAAACCGTGCCACTGGAATACCAGGAGAAGAGGCATCGAATCCATTTTTAACAATCTGCCTTGCAGCCTCTGCTGGATCGCCCACGGTACGGTCCAGGATCGACCAGCTTTGGTCAGCGCCACTTCCAATTAGGTTCGAGGGAATTGAGAATTTGAATATGCTTGGATCAGAAGAGAGCTGCTGCATAATAAAGAGATGTCGGTGAGATGGTAAGGAAGCCGGGTCTTTCCCCATCGCGATCCCAAATCTAGCTAAACGTCGAGCAGCCGAAATACCAAACTCGATACTTTCCTCCAAGCTACTTCCCGGTGAACCAAGTTTGACAGCCAGACCAGCAATAAAAGCCTCAGTGTACCCTGGGATATCACCAAGGTTCTGTCTCATCAATTCACCCTCCGTCCGGTTCGGATCAAAGAACAACGTCGGTCGCTCTAGCCGCCGCCCTCGATGGTATATCACACCGTCGCACCCAAAAAGCACAACAAGATGTGCACATGTCACTAGTGTTACTAACTTCCCGACAGATCCTAGTTTCTCAACGAAATCTTCACAAGTCTTTTCCCATGACAGTCCGTGGGATAGTTGTATCCCTTCTGCCCGTAGATCGTTCGCGTTCACGATAACAATAAGGTTCTCCGGATCCTGAATACCAATAGGTGTATATGGGCCGCCCCGGATAGTCTCCCAAATATGGCCACTGGCAAGTGGACGAGCCATGTTATATATAATGATACCAGATTGTGTTTTCCGCAGGTAATTGATCGCATCATTACTATTGCTAAACGTTCCCTCCGTGTCTTGTAATATTAGGATATCAATCGGCGCACCCGGAGGTGGCGGTCGAGGGGTGTGCCATAGAGCCGGGCAATCCAAGCGTTGAATCCGAGCCACGCGAAAGTCGACTGGTGGCCTCGTGCCACTGGTGCTAGTGGAATTGACTTTTAGCTCAATTATTGATCTAACCGGTTCCTGTTGTATATTTTCCTGTTCCGTGAATGGATCGCGGATCCCGAGTTTAGAATATCCAGGGTCACGCTGGATGAGACGAGAGATAAAAGCGATTCCACTTCGTTCTCTCGAACTGTACAGCGTTTCGCCATACAAACTCGGAGTGAACGGCGAAGGGTAAATTAGATTTTCCACAGGAGCATCGCCAGCGAGGACGATATTTTTTAGAGACATAGCTGCGATAGGAGTGACTAGTAGTTTCTAGTTGCGAATGTCCAAGCAGTCGAAATTAAATCCGGGCTAGAGTCTTAAGGCTCACCCGATCAGCCTACTTGGATGGAAAGGCTCCCGTTTCCCAAGTTTCTTCGCCACATGTTAACGTTTGGAACTATTTTGCGGCACGACAATCTCGATGACTGACTGGTTTGCAAGTTTCTAGAGCTGCTGCTTTGAAACATGTAGCCTATATGTAGCCTGTATGCAGACTTGCAGCATGTAGCATCCCCCATTAGGAAGTATAAACCGCCATACGAGTATTGGTTCGGGATTATTGTGGTTTTACTAATTTAGCGTACTAGTAGGGGAGCCCAGAAGTCGTACTCCAGAAGCCTGCAAAATGAATTCACTTACAAGGAGGTGTAAAGTGGGGGCACTACTTAAGTCTGTAGCTAATGATTGGCTCTCGATCTCGTTAAGCGCCTGCGTAGCTATACGAGTACACTGTATACGTAGCAGGATTACGCTCCGTATACTCCCTCGAAAATTACAACATTTCGCAACACAATACGAATGCATTTCCCATATTAGCCAACAGGATGAACGCTTTATGACCGGCTCAGATAATTAGGGTTCTTCTTTATGAAGCCAATTGCTTGGTGGAGTCTGGCTCCCGCTAGGCCCTTCCTTTATTCAATCTTCAATTGTTGACTCCTCCAAAAACACCAGGGTTCAAGAACCATAGGTGACTATGTAGGTCACTACATCTCGCATGCGCATGCATGCCGAGTACACGTTATTTGACATTTAAGCTCTGGTTTTCGAGCTCGAGACAAACGGGATATCGGATCATTTTTACTTATTTCCTTCTACAATATATTAATATCCAACATCTACAACACAGAACTGCCACCACGGCCGTGTTAGGATTTCAGAAATGGCATTCAAGGTGAGCTAGATTGTGATGGACGTTTTATAAAAAACGATGCCGTCGCAACTTTTAAATTTTGTGAACGCCTATACTACCTTATCTATAGAAATAATATTTCCCAATACTAGTAACATATATCGCCAATTGCCACCGACATCCACTTCCTACGCAATTGCATCCTCCCAAGACTCGACTTCTTTTTCACATTTCCTCCCCGATCTGAGCTCCTTCCCCATCCAATACCCAACCATCAAACACATTCTTCTCCGAAAACGGCGGATTAAAAAGCCACTTCTGCCCCGTACACCTCACCACCGGACTATCCCCGCCTCCATCATCCTTATCAAGCGTAGTAGCCCCCACGTACAACTTATTCACCGACCTCAAATACTCATCCCTCGTATTATTCCACGTTACCCATTCCTTCCGGCTCCAAACCCCTTCCTCGCGACAACTCCCCATAGCCAGCGCCGGTATAAACGGCATGAACGGCTGACCTTCAGGCGTCACGTAAAACACCCATTCGCAATGGGCCCCTTTGCGTTCGCACGGCTGGGAGACAATGTGATTACTGATGGTTTCGATCGGTCCCACGGCGGAATCTTTCGAGTGGAAGCATAGACATCGCCCGGTCCTTATATTCATCAGCAAACCGTGAACGCCGTTGTGCAGCATTCGAGCTTCATCGCTACCCCTCTCGCTGCCTGGGATCCCCCTGTTTTGAGGGAGGGGAATGCCGTATTGAAGTGTGAACTGCGTGGCGTTGTTATTCCCTTTGCATTTAAGGTCTAGCCAGTCGGTTTCGTTGTATGGGGCTTTATGATCCGGGAGCGCAGAATCGACCGGGACGGTGTTGATTGGTTGTCCTTCCTCCTCGGTGCCGTCGTTGAGGCAGAACGCGCGGAGGGGTTTTGCATTGCGTCCAGAGTCGTATTCGTGTTCGATGGCGATGATGCGGCCTGTCCATGTAGCGTATTTGTCCCGTCCGTTTGGGTGACTAGTCCCGGTAGCGAAGCCGAGAGCGGAAATCAGAAAGATGGTTAAGCTGAGGATATTCGGGCAATGGGGCGTCATTTTTGGCCTTTGACTGTATGGAGAAACTAAAGTTCTCATAGATTATCTTTACTTTTATATTATGCGATATGTTTTGTTCGCTAACAGTAGTTAGCCTCGTAAACTCGGCTCAATAGGAACGATGAGAATGGCCAGAGTCCTCTGTAATTTCCAGATGGACGAGGTTTAAAATTTAAGGGTTCAAAGACTGTCTATATTAAAAGTAAACGCTACCGGCGCTATTGGCACACCAGCACTCTCCATCCACTCTCGGGAGCAATAGTAACCTATAACAGGAGGTTTTGCAGTTCTTAAAACCCTTGTTGTAAGCCCCTGAGGCGCATACGTTTCTTACAGCCACGCAACCAACAATCAGACTACAACCAAACCTTAGCTTGTACATACAACATGAGTACTTCCGCATTATGCTACTCAGGTAGAGTAGATCCGATGCCATGCTTTGCGGTTTAGTTTGGTCTTCCCTGTTTAACAGTTACTTCGTTTTAAAACTTAAATACAGAGATTGCGAGGCTCTAGCTAAGCACTAAACTGGCCGTATGCGAAACACTTAGTATAGAATCCGCTAAAGTACATATTTTTTAATTCCCGACATATTAAACGCCGCCAACATGCAAGAAATTCCCACCTTTAGCCCAAGAAATTCCAGCAAACATAACTCCAGACGCAATGCAACATGCCAAAGCCACCTAACCCCTAACAGACTCTCCACTCCACAACCACTCTTCCCCACACCAGTACCTGCCCTCCTCTCTCTCAACTAGGCCACCTCTATGTGACAACCACCTAATCGCGTTTGTCAAATCTCGGGCGGACAGGATGTTCTGTAAGGTTCTTTTAATAACCTCCAGATCTGAACCTGGTTTCCCAACCACTACTGCAAGTATACATCTAACAATTCTGTGCCACATGTCATGAATAACTTCATCATGCATATTCTGCCACAAGAAAGGAGGATATGATATGTCTTGCATGGAGCCTTGTGGAACGTTATCATGCAGGTCCGGCGGATCAAGACTAGGCGGCGAGATTATGCCAATCTCGCTCGATATGAATATATCGAAATGAAAAAGGACGGGATTGATAGCACGAGTTACTAGACTCTCCGCGAGACCGCGGCTGGCAGTCTTGTAATCCTTCGTGTAAATCTCAATCTGGAATCCAGCATATCAGTACATTTTTCTTGAATACCAAATTTTTTAGCTGCTACCTACCTGGCCTCTATCCAACCGGTCAATGATCCACGCCATCAGCCCAGTGTTCAGCTTCGTGAAAACCAACTTGCATTCGTTCCCATTTTTTAAGTTCTCCATCAAATTTCTATGGAACTCCTTGGCTTCTGAGAAGATGTCGGTAGAATAAGAAGTTTTCCAGGGTTGTAAAATTCTAGCCTGAGCCGCTGCCGTACCAAATCGGCCTCCTTTCTTTCGACGAATTATAAATCTATCCACCTTATGAAGCTCAGTTAAGGCGGCGTTTGCGGCGTATTGAGGATAAAGTTTCATAAGCTCCTTCGCCCTATCGTCGTTATAGCGATTTTCCTCCGTGACCATAATGGACCGCCAGGCGCACTTGGCCCTCTCAACAGCCCGGCGCTTGTCAGCCGCTATTTCACCCTTATCCTCTACCTTTAAGACTGCATTCGAATGGTTCCTCAACTGGTGTTCCTTCCAGGACATCGTTGTCATGTAGCCAAAGAAATCTTTCCGCCAATCTAGAGGAGAAATAGAAACATCCCAGGTTTCTTCAAAGGTTTTTCGGTAGCCAGGAAGAATACGGCGCTCTGTGACTGGCCTGATGTCTTTTATCAAAGGCCGTAGCCAATTCACATGCCATTCCAGATCAAACTCTACCCCGCGGTTCTTATCAAACAACGGAAGCTTCCCCCTGAAGAAAGCACGCAGGTATTGCTCTTCAAACTCCGATTGGTACTGTGGTATCTCTTCCTTCATCTTCTGGCGAACCCTGGGCCAATGGGTCTGGATTGACCACCTATCGTATTGTGGAAAAGCTTTAGCGACAAGATCCCATTTGATACTTCGAACGTATCCTCCAAATAATGTCCGGATAATGATGATGGCGAGTGTTAAAGTCTCGTCCTCTTCCGGGGTAGTCCGGATGCGTGGTACATCCTTCGGTCGAAGTGCACGTGTGGCTTTAGCTATACGCAGTGGTTAGTATGGTAAACAAACTTCTTAGGGTTACGAAACTCCTACCCTTAGGCTTTTTCTCTTTTGGTGGCTTCTGCGCTCTTGGCACCTTTGGCTCGTCGGCTTCCTTAGTCTTTCTTCCACGTTTCTTTGGTTCCTTAGGAACGTCTAGTTGTTGGTCTCTCGTTCCGAGAGGCCCCAGGCTAGGGTTGGTTTCCCGCTCATTAGTCATCATCACCTTTCTAGGTCTAGTTGCTCTACCTCCAGCTTGCTGTCTCTTTCTTGGTGGATGAGGTTTTTCATAATTATTCGGCATCAACATGCCATACCTAGCGTCTGTCTTATTTACCAAGGCTGACGCAGCGGCGTAGCTCTCATACGTGTCATATTGCCCATAACCAAAATTTCCAGTCTCAGGTACAGTATACGGGGGGAAGTTGGTTGTGGCAGGAGGGTAGAGACTAGGGTCAGCCCGAGGAACTTGCCATCGATGAAGGGATTCCTCAGGCACATCGATGCGTATGGATTCGTCACTGACTGAACGTCGGTGACGCTGTGTGGGGGTTTTGTGGACTTTTGGAACTCTGGGTTTTCTGGTTCGTCTAGGTTCCCTTTGAATTTCCCCGTCACTAGGTGGCCCGCTGGTGTCACTCGATGCATCAGATAGGAGCGATGAGGATACTGCCATTGCAGCGGCCTGCTTAGATCGAGTACGGGCTGTAACTGGCAAGTCGTCGATCCCAACCACAGGTTTATTCCGCTTACTCCTTCCTTTGCTGATTGCAACCGCTCGCTCTTCTCTTTTCTCATTCTCGGTTATAGCCTGGAGTCTGGCAAGAGTTGAGATCTTCTCTGCATCCAATGGCCGCCTAGTACTTTTGCTTGAAAGAGGGATTGGCTTCCTAGCATGAGAATACCGCTCGAAGTCGATACGCTCGATAGGGACGATCGGCTTTGATGCAATAGCCCTCGCCATGTTCTGCCTCCCAAGGAAAGGTTTATCAAGCTCATGGAAGATCACTAGTTTCGCTTCCTGCACACTTGGGGATTGGAAGTCAAGGTGTGTTAGGGCTAAGATGGTTCCGATACGGCGGCTGCCCTTAAACACCCCCATAACGTAAATCTTGTTATCGTTATTCGCATCATCGATAATGCTGTTGTATGTTCGCCGGTCGACAGTAGTTAGCTGTTCCCTTTGCTGTTTAAGATATTGAACGAATTTGTGATATCCGGCATTTATAGAAACCGAGCCGCCACACAAAGAAAGCAGTTCAAGCAGTAGTCTTCGGCGATTGGCCTTGAGGACGCCTCCAATGCTTCGGTTCTTGCGAACTTCGGCACGAACCAACTCCATCCGAATGCCATCTTCGTCAGTAAACGGCTCAAGTTTTGGTACCTCTGGGGTGACAGAAGAAGTTGCCAGAATATTAGGAACAGGCTCGGGAGACTCTATAATATCGGGCGTGCTTCGGCTATCTCTTGCAATTGCGACAGGATTTGAAGTACCCATGAGTCCAGGATTGGGGGTCCCAGCTTCGGTACTAGGATCCCCGTCGGCGTCATTCTGATGACTCTGAAGATTGGTAAAGGGGGCATTTACAACATCGCCATCATTTGTTGGATAGGTGGAATTAAAAACATGGCTTACACCATCAATTTCCATAGGTTCTGGCGCGGATACATTGTCGCCAACCTCAACCGGGACCGCCGTTAACGAGTTGCCAGAAGCAGCCTTTTTGGTTAGGGAGACCCTATCACCTGTTTCGGTGGATGCTGCAGGGATTTGTCCGCACGATCTACTCGATGTCTCGATCTCGATGAGGTGAACAGCAAGCTGCTCGCTCCTGCCACTATTATCAAAGCTAGAAGGTATATCGCTCTGAGATAAATCAATGATATTGCTAGGTTCGTCAAGATTCATCGACCCGGCGGCTATGGGGCTTGGTTCGTCTGCAGGGGCCTCTACTCCGTTGCTAACCTTAGACTTTTTCGGGGTAGGTTCTTTTGGTATAGATTCCTTCCCTCGAGCTTTGCGCTTGGATGCACCCTTATTTGAAGCCTCAGTGTCATCTCCAGCGACAAGGTCCTTCTTTTTCTTCCCAGCCGTGGCTCTTTGCGTTTTCCTGGTAGCAGCAGGTTGTAATATTGTGTTACCAGTAGCACCAGCGCTTGTTGGCTGGATAGCCATACTGACAACGTCCACGTTAGTGGAACTCTCACCCACGGGTTGATGGTCCACCTTTCTTCTCTTTTTAGACCGCTTAGTTGTTCCTTGGTTGCCTTCTGCCTCATTAGGTGTAGGAGCAATCTCGACTGGACCGCTGGGGCCTGGTTGAAATATTGGGCCGAGATGAGCAATCTCTGGTCTAGGTTCATCCGCATCATTTTTTGGCCGCCCGCGCTTCCCATGTGTGTTCCTGTATCGGGCAGTGGCAAGAGGAACCTGATATGGCTTGTTCTCAATGAGGTCCATAAACGTCCTTTCGGAAACCATCTCGATAGTCCATAAGTCCTCATCTATTGATGACAAGGGCCTAAAGTCTGCTGGTAGTGTCTCCGACGCCAAAGAAGTTCCATCTGCAAGGCATTCCTTGATCGATCCCAGTCGCAAGGCTTTCTTGACTGCCTCGACACGAGGTTTCTCTTTTAAATAAGGTTCCGTTCCGGGAGGATATTTTCGCTTACGGCCGATAACAACTATCCCTTCGTCTTGAGGGGCACTCTCGAAAGTACTAGTGTTCTCACCTACGGCATCGGTAGGTGTATTTTTCTTCCCTCTTTTAGCTTTCCTAGGGCTCTCTTCAATATTTCCCTCGGCTTGCTCCCGTTTCACCTTTTTACGACCTTTTAGTGGCGAGGTGCCAGGAGGTTTAAGGCCGCTACCTTTTTTAGGAGCAGCGTTTTGGCAGTCTTGAAGGCTTCCGCGGCCGTCACCATGGACAAAGGCGGTAGTTTTAATCGTTACGAAACCATTTTCGTCTAGTGTTCCAGGGTTACTAGTTGGAGCAATCTCAGGCTTAGCACCCTTCTTCGATCGCTTAGAGATCTTGTAAGCATCGACTGCTGCATCAGCTGCTTCATAGTCCAGCTGCTTTTCTTTCAACATGGTTTGGAAGTTCTCGGTCGTCCAATATCGATAGTTAGCTGTCCGCTTGTACAAGTCAGTTTCTCTAACGATAGAGACATGTTTTAGATGGTCAGGTTGACTTTGTTGAGAGTTCGTGGTCCAACGGCCCATGATCTGATCGAAAGGTCGATAGTAGAAAGGTCCAAAAACAGCACCGGAGAGCATCTAACAAAACTAGTTAGTGTTGCAATGCACAGCGGTTATCAAAGGTTTCCAACACCTACGCCACTTCGAACACCATCTGTACCCGCGGCAAAAACTTGGTCATAGATTGTGTGCATGAGGTGAGTTCTTCTCCAGAGCGGGATGATAATTCGACGTCCATCCTTTGTTCGAACTAGAGGTGCCGCCCGAATGATTCTATAGCCATCGTCTTGTTCATCATCCGAATCGGCTTCTTCTGGTCCATCGGAATCGTCCTGAACTGCCGTGCTCCGAACACCCTTAACAGCCTCTCCCCACTCCATGGGCTTGAGATCTCGAATATATTTAACACATTTCGCAAATCGAGTATTCTTCGGATCAGGGAGTTCAGCCTCGTCAACAGGACCCATCTCGAATTTTTTAGCATGGGTATGTTCCGAGCCCACAGCCCTAATCTTCTGGATACACCCCATAGTCTCCAGCTTTGTCATGATCCGGCGGCAGGCCTTCCTTCTAGACTTAGTTGAGGTGCAATTCTAGAAACAAGTAATTAGTCACGGTAACTTTTTTTTGGTAATGAACAAAAGAAGGTATCTTACAAGCCTGAACTTTATGTCTTCGATGACCATGACTCTATTCTTGGCGGACTTTAGAAGCTTAAAGATGCCTGTAATAACCTCTTCAATATCAAGAGGCTCTTCTGTCATCTCTTTAGGGAGTTTTTTTCCAGTTCTAGCATGCTCTTTAATCGTTGCAAGTCTTTTTTTCTTTTGGGTCTTCCGCTTCTCCAAAGCGCCTTTGTAGAATCGCTTGAGGATGAGCTTTGATGTTCGCATTTTCATTGCAATAACCGGGATCTTCATAATGTAGCCTTTCCCAGCGAGATCCTTTGTCCGGGGCCCAACCGAGCGGGCATCTTGGCCTGACTGAGAGGTCAACATAGGTTGCAAGATTCCGTCTTCCTTATTTAGAGCGATAATTTTCAGAAGCTCCCAAAGAGTTGGGAACAAGCGGACTGTATCTTTTTCATGACCTGCGATTCGTTTCCACTGCAAAGCCTCCGATGCATATAGGCGCCATTCTGGCAGCTCGCCCTTTTTGTGAGGCTGACTTTCTGCACCCAGGCCGGATTCAGCATCATCGAAGGATAAATTGCTCCCTTCGTTATTACACCCTATACTGATATCCTTGTCCCGCTGGATTCGCTCCCAAATACTTGTTCTTAAAGAGGAGTCGAGTGGCAGGGGAGGATGATAAGTTATTGGGGGGTTAGGCAAGCTAAAATCTAATATTTCAAGAGGGGCCTTTGCAGTGCGGTCCTTTTCCAAGTGGTCCGTCACCAGTTTCCAAACAGATCCGACAGGCAGGCCTATTTAAGTACTAATTAGATATGTGGTTTGAGCGTTGATTAATGGAGCTTGGGCTTCACCTTGAGTAACAGTAAG
>LDUD01000113.1:15244-82683 GCA_012184295.1 Dactylella cylindrospora
TATTAATTTAATTGTGGTGGAGAATATTCAAAATAGGTTAGAAGCTAGAAGGAATGGAAATTGCAATTCGCGACTCGGATTTTGGCGATGCGACAGAATGCAAAGGAAGGCACAAAACAAGCTGCAGCGGATTGACCAGGATCTTGTTGACTAGCGGCCGCCGTTATGCATAAATTCTGTTGCAGAATGAGTAGATGGTGATGGGATTCGATGCAATGCGGGCAGGTTCGAATCGTTGACGGACCAAAGAAATGACTGTCCATCGTTTGCTCACCTTTTTTTTTTTTTTTTTTTTTTTTTTATAGACTAAGCAAAAATGGAATGTGGGTAGGCCTGATAAGATAAGAATAGATCTCATCCTAATACGGAAATGTTTGATGTCAAGTGGGTGAGCAACACAATGATGTTTCCAGAACAAACTAAATGTGGGTCATGTGACATGAATAATACATGAGGTTTGTTTTGCTTCTTTTGCTTGGGGTGGGAAGATGGCTGGGATGAGGGAAGAAGCATGGCAGCAGCCATCATTTCACGTTGAGCATCGGTCGAGTGTGCGTATTGCTGCTGTATGCCATTAGGGGCAGTAGCCATACAAAACTTTGGCGCGACTAGAGGGGGGTCAACTAAAAAAGAAAAATTAGTAGCACTAGCATTGGGTAGAAGGGCCTTCTCCTCTTTGACTTAGCAATAATCACTTAACTAAACAGCAGCAGGCAGCACGCATAATTTCAACACACACACACACACACATTCGACACAAAGAAGAGTAGCAGTAGCAGCAACAACAACAACAACAACAATAACCACACTTTTTGGTGGCCTGCCACTCACTCACTCACTTATTTTTCGCCTTCACCACATCCTTCAAATAAAAATAAAAAAGAAATAAATTTTTCTCCCTCCTTCTTCTTTCTTCCCCTCAACAATCTCTTATCTATTCGATCGCAGTAGATAATGAGCGCGACCACCTCTACTCAAACCCCCACCCGGACAAGCCTCACAATCATCGGAAGAATGGCGAACGCCGGTGACGATTCTGCTACACCCGAGCCCTCTGGCGAGTCCAGCCAGCGTCGCTCGACTCGCGTCAGAAAGCCTCCCACGCAATACTCCCCACCTCCCACCACCACCACCACCCAACGAAAACGTAAACGAGACAGTCGCGTTGGCGCTGCTGACAACGCGTCCGACGAAGAGGAGGTCGCCAGCGAAGACGATTCCGAGGAGCAATCCGATGCGACTGATGAGAGCGACCAGGAAGACGAAGAATCTGCAGACGAGTCAATCCACGTTGCTCCCTCTTCGAAAAAGAAGACCGCTAGATCGAGAGCTGCTCCCGCCAACAGATCAAAGTCGGCCAAGACCCCGTCAAAGAAGCCGGTCCCCAAGAAATCCCGTACCGATGCTGGTCCTCAAGCGAAAGCGAAAGCTACCCCGCGAAAGAAAGCTGGCGGTGCCAACGGTGTTGTTGAATTGGATGGAGATGATTTATTCAGTGGGTCACCAATTTCAGGTTGCTCTTAACGCTGTTGAAATGGAAGGTCTAACCGGTGTCGCTTTGCAGATCGAGTTCTTGCCGGCGAGGACGCTTCCAAGATCGTCCAGGATTGGGTCAGCTTCTACGACTCGAATAACACGGATGCACTAGTCGCTTTGATAAATTTTATCCTTCGAGTATGTCAATCTTGCGGACAAGGCTGGGGGTTCATCAATTAACATTTATCATTTAGAGCTGTGGTTGCAATCAGTCGGTCTCCAGCGATGATATCGAGGATGCCGATTCGGCCGCTAGTAAACTTGAAGACATTCAAGAAATACTCCAAAAAGTCAGCTACTCACCTTCTACTAACCATGTTTTTCATTCTGCTAACCCGCGAGTAGGAGTCTTCGGTCGAGTATCCGATAGCATCGAGAGCTCAGAAATACCGACGTTATAGAACATGCCTTACCGCCTTCTTTCTCGAATTTATCAACCACATCTCGACATCAGGTGTCCTTACGGGCGAACCGGCCCTTATCGAGAACCTGCAGATCTGGATCACGGCCATGTCTAGTTCCCCACTTCGTCCCTTCCGACACACTAGCACTGCGATCAACCTCGCCATCATGACGGCCCTTTGTGGGACGATGGCTGACATTGAGAAAACCATCAGCAATACCACCAAACAGCTCGATTCCGAGAAATCCAAAGCAAGAAAGAACCAAGGCAGAATTAAGTCCTTAGAGCAGTCAATCAATGAAGTTCAAGAGAACCAGGAGTTTATCACAGATCAGATCAGCGACATTTATGAATCGGTGTTTGTTCACCGTTATCGAGACGTCGATGGAAAGATCCGCGCTGAGTGTATCCATGAATTGGGAATATGGATTATGAAACTTCCAAGCATGTTCTTTGAAGCATCTTACCTCCGCTACCTGGGTTGGGTTTTGTCAGATACGGCTCCTGGAGTCCGCTCCGAAGTCATAAAGGCTCTCCACAGACTATTCAAAGATCGTGCTAACGTTGGAGGACTACGAAACTTCACTGAACGCTTCAGGGAAAGATTAGTCGAGATGGCACTTCAAGATGCTGATTCTGGAGTTCGGGCTGAAACAATATCCTTACTCAATGAGGTTCGACAGGTGGGATTCTTAGAGGCTGACGACATCGAAGCCATCGGGAAACTCTTGTATGATGCAGAGCCTAAAGTGCGAAACGCGGTTGCGGATTTCTTCGCCAGTAGTGTTCAGGAGTCATACGACGAACAAATTGAAGATTGTGGCGGAGTTGATACCGTAAACGAGGCTCTTCAGAGTGCTGGAGACCTCGACGACGAAGATTTCGAAGGACACCAAATAAGCTGGATCAAATTCAGATGCCTCGTAAACGCTCTCTCAACATATGATCCAGATGACTCGGGGGACACTCAGGCCCAGGATACGAACACGAAGGGTCTCGCCGCTCTAGGTCTCCAATCACGATTCCAGCTTGCTGGCTTAGCTCTCTACAAAGCATTTCCAGAGTTACATGTAAGTACAGTATGGCTTTAACCCGAGATTTGCGATTAGCCGCTAACAATCGGTAAAACAGAAATGGGAAGACCTTGCCAAGTACCTGTTGTACGACCATACTGGAAATCAAATGCACACCTCCGACGATGAAACGTTGTCCTACATAAAAAATTTCTGTGCTCTCAAAGCGAAAGAGGAAACTATTCTCCTTCATGTCCTCCACGCCTCCATCGGCTGCTCGCTCGCAGCTGCAGCCGATTCTACCAACACCACCTCAAAATCAAAACGAAAGCAATCCGAAGCCCCAGACGAAGAAGATATCTCCCGAAGTCTTGCACAATACGTTCCTCCTCTACTTAACAAGTTTGGCCCGCCGCCGGAAACAGCCGCCACGGTCCTGAGGATCGCACAATTGATGAAACTGGATGTTTATCAGGAGCTACGACAGATCAACACCTACTCCCTACTATTGGATGATGTTGTCAAACAGTTCACCACACATCTCGATGAATCGGTTCTCAAGGAGGCTAGCGGGGTTTTGCTGCATGCTAAAACTTTCGACGAGCTTGACGAAACCACATCACAGAAAATCTCTGGAGTCCAAGACGAGATTATCAACTACCTTGTTAGTTTGGTTCATGGAAAAGACCTCGAGAAAGACCACCTAAGCGACCATGCACTCTCCGATCTTGAAACAGCTGTTAAACGATTGCAGTACCTTGCGAGCGTCACAGATTGTAGAGAAGTCTATGATTCGAAAGGTACTGCATCCCAAAATGCAAAGGGAAAGAATAAGAGAAAAGGCAAGGAAGTGGCAAGAGATACCTCAGGAGAGTCCCCAGTGGAGATCCTTATCTCAATATTAGCTCGAGGCAAGACTGGAGACGACGCTGAGAACGACCTTTGGCTATCTTCGCTAAAGGCATTGCTTTACTATTTTATGTGGAATGTTGAGTCACTCACCAAGCTCAATTTAACTACCGATGCTGCCGTCGAAGAGCACCAGCAGCAGCTAGAAGCCCTTCTAGAGAAGGAACAAGCCGCGACTACGCACCTCGAAAATATTATAAACGTCCGTGACTTAGATGAAGTTCGCATCGCCGCTGCTGGCGCTCTCCTCGACTTTCACACTTTCAATGCCGTCCTATCTACATCCACAAAGGTCTCCATGTTCCCTCGCAAGGTCCCAGAGGAGGTCCAGGAGGATATCCTAAGGGTTTACGTCGCTGCCGAGAAGCGATTCGCCAAACTGACAAACAAAACCGTTGCTTCCGGTAGTGATGATGAAGGCGAAGACCAGGAAATGAACGAGGATGTTGAGGCCGCGTTGCTTTTTGAACAGCGATTGTGCGAATTTGCTGGCAAGATTACGCTTGCTGTTCTCAGCGATACCGTTGACGCAAATAGCTTCAAAGCTCGTCTGCTAAAGAACAGATCACACCTTGGACCTAACCTTCGCGAGATCCTGAATCATTTGGATCCGCCAAAACCACGGCCATCGAGGGCAAAGCCAAAACCGGCCAAGCCAGCTGTCTCTTCGAAGCAAATGAAGAGCGCTGATATAATCGAAGATAGCGATGAAGAGCAGAATGAAGAGGAAGTACATGAGGAAGAGGTCGCCAGGCATGAGGAGATGGAAAAGGAGGAAGAAGAGGACCATCAGAAGAGACAAGAGAATATCGTCGAAGATGAAGATGAGGAGATGGCGGATGCCGATTAATCCTCCCCCCTTTATTGATTATCATATAATTTTGTTCCTACGATGCTGTTTGGCATCTTTTAATGTTTGCGTTCACATATATAATGTCTTGTGCTTTATAGGGGAGCGGTTTTTTATGACTTTGATATTTTGTTCATCCCCTTTTCCTCCGACATGCCTCATACTCCTCGACTTCATCCTCGCTATCGACTCCGAATTTCTCCTTTTTCTATGTCTATTTTGATACGGTTGTGTTTCATAGCTAGGTTGGCCGGTGGGAACTTTTAGATCATGTCCCACGATATTTTATTTTTCTGTTTCAGTCTACAATTTTTCTTTTGTATTATCATGGCAGAGCTATGGCTGGTCTGTTTTATGGTTTTGTATTCCTTATTACATTTTGGGGGCTTTAAACCCCGAAACTTGTACTTTTACTCATGATTTGTTTTTCTTTACACTTTTTCTACTATTTCATTTGTCTGTATTATCTCTCTGACCGCGACATGATACCATTTTCGCCTACTCCGATAAATGGGAATGTTAGTCCTTTTCTATGGTTTTTCTTTTATAAAGCTTGTGATGTTGATGCTGAAGATTTGTGATTTCGTGGATACTATTGGACTAAAGCATGCGGTCCCCGTTGTTTTTCATCATGATGTACGCTGAATTCATAGAATTAAACCTTTTCCCCGAACCAGTTTATATTGTACAGTCCAAATCCACCATCGCCGTATAATATATAATATACAAAATGCCCGACATCGCCACGAATCATAGACCGTGAACCTCCCAAACTCCACCGGATATCCCCCACCATTCTCACAACCCCCCACCCTTCGCCGCCATCAAAGCCCTATACCTCTCCACCACCCCCTTCCTCTCCTCCTCCAACATCTCCCTCCTCGCCAAACTTCCACTGCTCTTCGGCACCTCCAACCCCTTCGCCCTCAACCTCTCCTTCGGCACGATCAACGTCGGCGGCGCCTGCACCACATCGTTGATGCTACTCTGCACCGCCCCTCTCTTCTCCCGAAGTTCGGAGAACGGAGACGGACTTCGTTGTTTCTTCTTGCTGGTTTTGTTGCTATTACCCAGGTGATTCTGATTATGTGAACGATGGTGATTATGCGGTTTTAAGTGGTTTGGTAAGGGGTCGCCGTTGTCGTCGAAGTCGTAGGAGTCTTCTGTTATTTCATTTTCTGCTTCTTCGGCTGCCTCTGCGGCGGCGGCGAGGGCAGCTTTCTTTTGCTTCTTGCGGGATTTGGGATTATCTTCGCCGCGTTGGAGACCCTTGAAGGAGATGGGGATTGCTTTGTCCACGCGACGGGAGAAATCGGAGAGTTTTTCGCCGGGGAGGAGGTGGAGGTCTTGAGCTCGGGATGCGGTAGATGTGGAGGCGGATGTGGAGGGATTGGTGGTTGAGGGGGTTAGGTTCGAGGCGGTGTTTGTTATGTCTGAACGTTTCCGTTTCTTGGTATTGGAATTGGAAGTGGAATTCGAAGATTTGGGTTTCGGATCATCGAGGCCGTTTGGGAGCTTGCGGGTGGCGGCGTAGGCCATGAGGCGGCTGAAGGCTTTCGGGGTGTCATCGTCAATGCTGGAGGATTTCTTTGACTTTTTGCGTTTTGAGGATTTTGGCTGCCCGGAGGGTTGCCGCTCGTGGTTGGAATGCGGGAAGGACATTTTTGGCCTCCTAGGTGACAAGTAATGTCGTTAGGTTCGTGGATGTCGAATGATATGGTGAATGGTAAATTGTCGAGATGTTGGAGCTTCAAGGATAAAATTTTGGTCGATGGCCTAAATAGGCAGAAATGCGACAACGCGTAAAAATCCAACAGAACGAGATATCTAAAAAAAGTAGAACAGGAATAATTGTAACAATTGTAATAATTTTATTCAAGATGGAGGTAAAGGAGAAGAAACGCCTGTTTGCCATGCAAGTAAGTAGTAGTATACGAATAGTCAACAGGTATGGGGAACAAAATTGAAGGCTAAAGCGCAGGCAATAAACTATAACGGCTTCAAGACTAGTCAAGAGCCATTTGATCCGAACCACCAGCCTCAGCAGGGACCTCGACACCATCCTCCCCCTCTGTTTCGGGTGGTGGCTTAACGGATGTGTATTCAAGGATAAACTTTCTCTCAGCAAACCCCTCTTCGTCGCAGATACCGTATTCTTTTATCATGCACCCGAAGGGCTTGTTTGAGACTTTAGGGTCCATAACGGTTCCTACGCTCTGAATTTCCATGACCTGCTTGTAACATTTCGCATACATCTTTTCGATAAAGTTTGGATCCTGGCCTTCCTCGAGCTGTTTTTTGATCTGTTCGCAGTCTTGCTTCAGAGCAGCAAGCTTTTCACGGCGGTTACGCTTAACTTCTTCAAGGTTCCCCCAAAGTTTCCAGAGGTTGTTGGTAAGCTGGCCACGTTGGTTATAGTTCTCGGGGGCTCGGAGGCTGTAATGAAAAGTCAATATCTGTCAGCTTTAGGGTTTGAGGGAAATCGACATACTCGCAAGGTTCCTGATTTAACAAGAAACGCCCTGCCTTGTCGTCAACCTGGATTGTAATATAGGTCTCACTGTCGAGTCCAACAACATCGATCTCGAAGCACCAATACCACTCAGGGCGAGGTTTCGGGTTACCCTCATCATCCAATAACGGAACGTTAAGATCTAAGGAGCAAGCCGAGATGTCATCCCCAATAGGACGACAAAAGTCCTCAAGTAAAGCTGGCCGAAAGTCCGTAACTCTGCATTCGGTGCGGTATCGACGGTTGTTGAAATCCGCGCCAGTACCATCGACAATACAACTGATATCGGCAATCGTGGTTGTTTTTATGGAGGGATAGTGAAGGTGGACTACCGCAAGTGCAAAATATTTAGTAAACTACATTCATTCTCGTCAATGAGGCGTTTCCATACTTTGGGGGTTCAGCGTTGCTCGTCTCTTAATTTCATCCTCCAATTCAGCTTTCCGGCGCTCTTCTAGAATAGCAGCAGCTTCCTTTGCCTCCCTTTCCTTCTTCTCGATCAGAAATTTCTCAAGTTGATTTCTTCGAGCGATAAGTTCTTTGACTCGGGCATCATTTGGCGGAAGAACTCTGAACCCTTCTTTCATCTTTGTGTCGTTTCTCGCCTGATTGAGTGATCCTTCCCACCTTCCACTCCCACTAAACTTAATTCTGATATTCATGAGAACGACGTATTGCCCTTCTTTAATCGTCTCTCTAGCCTTTGCAGCAAAAGCATCCCAGATAGTAACCGGGAGACTGTACTTTCCGAAAGGCTTCTCATACCAGTGGCTGTTAATGCCCTCTCTCCTTCTGACCCCGCCTCCCTCATATGCAAAGCTATAAGTTTCATCTCGGGACGTCGCCTCAACCTCCTGGAACGGATCATATGATATTGGATTCAGATTGGGGTTTTCGGTAAAGTCCGTGATTGTAACAGTGTATGAGCTCTGAGCATACCATGTTTTTTGAACGTATCCGATGAGATCGTAAAACTTGTCGAGTTCAACTTCCTTGATTAGAGCCGACTTGCGCCCGCGGTTCGCTTTAACTGGGTGTTCTTGTTGGTACGTAGCTTGGCTGACACCGAAGCAGCCCGCAAGTCCTCCACGTGCCACCCAGAATTCAGCAAGCGCCTTGCAGGCTTCAAGCTCGGCTTTGGACAAACGGCTTGCCTTTATAGCTTCATCTTCAGCTCTGTCGGGTCCCACTTCAAGGACCTTGATATTGGGTCGTGGGGGTGGAAGACGCTTGTTTTTGTGATTGGGGATAGTGAATTTGCAGACCACCCACTCAGTCCGCTTTGTAGATATTGCAAGGCTCGACCCCATGTACTGGTTCGCCTAGTAGGGGTTACGACATTTAGGCTTCTCTCATTCATTTCAAATAATCAGGGCAGGACGAGGTACGTACCTTAACTTCTCTCGCTACAATAATGTTTTCAACTGCGAGCTCCTGCGGCAGTTGATTTGGGGGTTTGAACATTCGAATTTTGTAACAAGATTCTTTGAGGGCCGCGGACTGGTCACAAATCTCCATAGTGCACACAAAGTCTAAGGATTGAGTTAGTAGGTTAGTCGTGAATATAAAGCTTAACTTTACCACCTAGGTACATTTGGTAAAACAAAAGAAGGGGAAAGGAGAAAGGGAACATCTTTGGAGAGGCATTGGGCTGATTTACCTGTTCCCTTCGATTGAGTCGGATGCTGAGCATCGACAACGATACCAATCAAGGAGGTTGTATATTTATCTTTTTGTCGTGCATCCGCAATGGACATGTACCCTGGAGGCAGGGCCATGTTTTGAAGATGAAATAAGAGACTTTTGGTGAAGGGTAGCTGGCTCCGCTCCCCCTTGAGTGCGAAAGAGCACTTATGGAGGTGTGTTTGAAGTGCTCTCTTCTTAGGTTGGAAGGGAAAGGAGGCTTAATAGTGTTGACCTGTTGTGTTTTCGGTTGGCGCGTTGTGGTGCCTAAAGTCTGGGGATGCGGGAGAAGCGAGATGGATGTTTTTGGAGGAATCCTTGAGTGGATGTAAGGAGAATTGGATGGCTCAGTTTCACTTGCGCGCGTATACTTGCTTGCTAGGTTTAGCAGGTAGCGATTAGCTCTGCACGGTATTGCATACAGGCTGTGGTGTTGCTTTGAATTCGAACGTTGAGAACCGGGCGACACTGCAGCTGTTGATTGGGTTCTCAGGATAGCCTTTTTGTTTTGAAATTCTTCCCTATGGTAGTTTCCTTGGTATTTGACAGGCAAAAGCTGGCAATCGATAAGATACTCTAGAAACTCCTTTGATTGGCACTCTGTGAATACTGTCGAGGCAAGCTTATAGCCCAAAGGCTTCATATAATCTCATACGTTTGCAGGTATATTTCAGCTTACCACGGTGGTATCAGAATTAGTACTAACAGCGGCCGAAACTATTGCCCGAATATATTGTGGCATGGTATTTCTAGGAAGAAACCTTGAAAAGTATGCGAGTCTCACGGGCACCTGCTTTGCTCGCCCTATTATTGGCTGGCTTGAGGGCCTCGCCGCATGCAGTAAGCACGCACTCTCCTCCCACGCCCAGAAAACAAGAAACAAATGTCCAGGGTGCAAATGCTGGAGATCCTCGTTCTCGCCTTCGCTAGAGCTACCCAGTAGCTAGTGCAGTGCAGCTGCACCTCCAGAGGCGTTTCCTTTGGATAGCTAGCTCGGCTATCCCTAAATTCACTGTAGTATGCAAACAATACATGCACGTAACTTAAGCTGTTTGTACGTTATGTTGATGGGTAGAGCTAGAGTAAGTATGAGCGGAGAAAAAAGCATCGGAATCACCAGGAGCCCGGTTTGCTTGAGGCCGTTCCATCGTATTGGTAGGAGGATTCATACCACTGAATAGCCCTGGCGGCGGACTAGAACGGGGTGGGTGTTTCTCAACTTTTTGCTCATACTACTATAGAAGCCCAATTTTCTGTTCTCCACTCTGTTCCACTTTGTCTAAGAGAACAAGGCTAAGCAGGTTGAAGAAAATTATTGGTTTGCGAGCAGTAACCAGGAGCGGACAGTATAATTTGCCTTCGCTAGCTTTATTCCCTCTTTGCTAGGTCAAATTATCTACCCTAGCAATAACAATACAACGCTACGACAAGCAGCGACAGCAGAAGAAGAAACGGCGGCGGTGGTGGTAGCTTGGTGTTTGTTAGCAGAAAAGGTGTTTGGGCAACAGCCAAAAAGCACCCGCTCGCAGTGGCCAGACCAGCCCGTCCCGTTCGCCCTTCCTTCCCCTTCCCCCTTCCCTTTCCCTTCCCTTTTTTGTACGCCTTTTTTTTTTTTATTATTTTATTTTATTTGTTGTTGCAAACAACATCCAAGCACAACTCCTGCAATCTCTTACAACTTTCTTTCAATTCTCCCTCCCTCCTCCCCCATCCATCCTAATACACCCCGTTCACCAACCTCCGCTACTTCTCACAATAGGTACGGAATTCTTTGGAAAGATCGTTCGATACTCTTCCTAGGTAGAATCAAGCAATAAGTTCCTGACGTTGAACTTTTTCTGGTCTCTCTAGGATACCAACCTTGGCTGTAGTCATCTTTGATTCCGACTCGTGCGCAAAACACCACAGGTACGTTGAATCCTTTTCTTCCTCCCCATGCTGTTCTCCCCTCTCTCCTCCATTCCGAGGCTAGATCCATAATCTCATTCGTCCAAATCTACCGCCATCCCTTCATACATGTTGCAGGAAGCTAACCTATCATCTCTCCACCCCTAGAAAGCTTGTTTGTGCTGGACCACGCAACCAAGTGCAACGGGCGGATCACTTGACATCTCCTTAAAAATTTTTTAATACATATCATCTTCCTTCATCAGCCACATAAACATCAAAATGGCCGACCGTTTCATTCCAGAACACAGACGTACAAACTTCAAGGCCAAGGGCCAGTTTAAGCCTGAGGAACTCCGTCGTCGCCGTGAAGAACAGCAAGTGGAGATCCGAAAGCAGAAACGCGAGGAGAACCTTGCCAAGAGGCGAAATCTACAAATTACAAGCCCCACACCGCATTCAGGACTAGCAGGCGTCGATAGTGACGATGAAAGTGCCAATACTGAGTCTCAAGTAAGCTTTCTCCCTTGGATTTCCCCTATTCGTTCGTAATGGTTGCTTCCCAAGAACCCTTCCCATCCTCCCCGCCTTGCTCGGGGCGTTTGGTGGGGGGTTGTTTTATCGGGCCTGCCTTATCGGACCCTTTCGACAATATTCCCCTGATATAGCAGGGGGTCAACTAAAATCCACAACATCGAACTTTTACTTGCTTGAACACCAATCATCCTCGCGCCATCGGTTAGAATAAGAATCCCGCTAACTTGCATGTTTCCCTCTAGCTTACTGAAGATCTCCCGTCCATGATCACAGGTGTATTTTCAGACTCGATCGACCAACAAATTCTAGCAACAACCAAATTCCGAAAGCTGCTTTCAAAAGAAAGGAACCCGCCCATCGAAAAAGTCATTGAGTGTGGTGTTGTCAGCCGATTCGTTGAATTTCTCCGTTCTCCTCACACTTTGGTCCAATTCGAGGCTGCGTGGGCCCTCACCAACATTGCATCTGGATCCGCCGCTCAAACTCAGGTCGTTATCAACGCCGGTGCAGTTCCAATATTCGTTGAACTCTTGAGCAGCCACGAACCCGACGTCAGAGAGCAAGCCGTTTGGGCTCTTGGTAACATTGCTGGCGATAGCCCACAATGCAGAGACTATGTCTTGAGTGCTGGAGCTCTCCGCCCACTCCTCCAGCTCCTTGGTGATAGTCGCAAGTTGAGCATGCTCCGCAATGCCACATGGACCCTTAGCAACTTCTGTCGTGGAAAGACCCCCCAGCCTGATTGGCAAACGGTATGTTTGTCATCCTGATTCAACCCATTCCGACCAAACTAACTTTTACATCGCTTAGATTCTTCCCGCTCTCCCAGTGCTTGCCAAGCTTGTATACAGCTTGGATGATGAGGTTCTGATCGATGCCTGCTGGGCAATCTCATACCTCTCTGATGGATCTAATGACAAAATTCAAGCCGTCATCGAGGCCGGTATCCCGCGTCGATTGGTTGAGCTGCTGATGCACAACTCTACTAGCGTTCAAACACCAGCTTTGCGATCTGTCGGAAACATCGTCACTGGCGACGATGTCCAGACCCAAGTTATCATCAACTGCGGTGCCCTCCCTGCCCTCTTATCCCTTTTGAGCAGCACCAAGGATGGTATCCGCAAGGAAGCCTGCTGGACAATCTCCAATATCACCGCTGGCAACTCGTCACAAATTCAAGCCGTCATCGATGGAAACCTCATTCCACCTCTCATCAATCTCCTCAGCAACGGCGACTTTAAGACAAGGAAAGAGGCTTGCTGGGCTATCTCCAATGCCACTTCCGGCGGTCTGCAGAAGCCCGATCAGATCCGTTACCTCGTCAACCAAGGAGCAATCCGACCATTGTGCGATCTACTCTCATGCATGGACAACAAGATAATACAGGTTGCCCTTGATGGCCTTGAGAATATCCTGAAGGTTGGTGAGATGGATAAGGAATCCAGCGGCGAGGGAATCAACAAATACGCCTTGTTTATTGAGGAGGCTGGTGGCATGGAGAAAATCCACAACGCCCAGAACAATGTCAACGAGGAAATCTACATGAAGGCGTACAACATTATCGAAAAATACTTTGGCGACGAGGAAGAGGATGAAGGTGCTGCCATCCAAGGCATTGCTCCCCAACAAGCAGGCGACACTTTCAGCTTTGGTGCCCAACCTGCCCAGGGAGGCTTCAGCTTTTCCAACTCCACCCAAGACACTATGGACATGTAAACTAGCCAACTTGCAAACATTGCGACCTCATCTTGTTTGTAGCCTATCGCTGGCCTCCTTGGTGTCCGACAAAACAGGCTCGGTCCCACCCTCGATAATCGAACGCCCTATATCCCTCTATATTCTTTTTTTTCTCAACACTACGGGTTTTAATGGTTTCTATTAGTGCTTTCAACATATTGTTGTTGTTTTCCCTATGTCTACCTGTCATCCCATTTTCGAGATGTAAAACCCCGTCATGTTACCCCTGGACCCCGATTCGACCCCTCCCAGAAGCGTTCTATCGATAATAACCTGTAACACACCTTCTGTAACATCTAACGCCTTTGTCTTTTTGCTGTTCACAGATACCAGATATCCTGTACACCACAATCTCCTTCCTGTATGTCCCTTACAAAGATGATTTCCCATTACACCCCCCTTTTTTTAAAAGAATCTTCCCGTAAAATAAACTTCCTTTCCTTCTTGTACTCCCCTATTGTTTTTAACCCCTTTGATGGTTTATTATAGCATGAATATCGGATAGGTTTCACTGTTGGCGGCGTTCTACTTTTTGTATATCCCAGTGCTTGTGAGATCAAACGGACATCTCTGCACTTTGGGAGACCCTTCATGTATTTCCTATCTACACGAATATGCAGTCCCAAATCCCTAAACACTTATCCTCGGAATGATACTCCTTGAAATATCCATCCTTGCAACTCTTTGGCCCGCTCCCACTCCTAACCACCGTACCTGGAGAAGTTTGTACCACCCCTTGTGGTTGTGACGGTTCATGTGAACAAGAAACTGTATCCTTCGGATCAATAGAGCTACGAAGAAGTTGTTTGATTATTGAAAGTAATGGAAACATATAATTACTAGATAGAGCTATTGCGTCAGGCATTTTCACCTGATAGGCGACCTTGCTGCACAGTTGCTCCAAGAGACCGACCCTTTGAAATACCGATATATAAAACCTTTGTATCATACCGTTCTTAGCTCGTATTAGAACTACGTTCTTACGCCGGCCTTTTATTGCTATATCTGCTGCCAGATTTTGACGCTTAGGTGTTGTCCTCCTTATCCAAATATATTCGGTCAAGCCAGTCCTGTGTTGTTATTGTCGCACAAGTATCTTCCAAGTCTACCACATTCGAACGAGGAACCAAAACTAAGCGTCACGAAACTTAAGACTGTAGTATTCCAACCCAGGATACTCGGAATCTCAGCATTGATGCCTCCCAAAAAGCCTGGAAAGGCACCTGCTCCCGATAAACCCAAAGACGCCAAAGCGAAAGAAACTCCGGCTAGTAGTAGCTCCAGCATCAACAAAGGCAAAGGAAAGGCTGCCGCCTCTAACCAAGCAGCTTCAACAAGCAGCGGCAACAGCTCGAAGGGCAAGGGCGCACAAAAGACAGCTGAACCACAACAGCAAGAACCTCCGAGACCTTCTGTTAACGAGATTATCGGCGGTAAAGGATGGACTGGAAAGCTACCCGTCACTCTTTTCTACGAGTTGACTGTCAAGAATCGCTGGGACAAGCCTGAGTACACAATGGTATAGATTCCAGATCTTAATCCATGAAAAAAACGAAAGCTGAACGAACACCATTTAGAGACAAAGCAAAGAAGGGCACTACTCCACTGCCATAATACGCACCAAGAACCCCAAGACCCGCGAAGTCGAGGAAGTTCGATTCGAACCCCCTACAGCCTTAAAGACCGTCCCAGCGGTCCACCCTACCGCCCTCGAAGCCCGTCACTTCGCGGCGACTTACGCCCTACATCGAGTGTATTCTGGAAGGAACCTACAATATGCCCTCCCACCTACACATAGACCGTACTGGCAAGCCTTCGATGCCGTGAAAAAGGAAGATGTTAAGCAAGGGAAGGATTGGATGTACAGCGAGGACCCGTTCCAAGTCCAAAGAGACCGGAAAGCTGCACAAGCAGAAAAGACCACGGCAAGAGAGAAAGCTGCCGTGGTGGGTACTGTTGCGGCTGCTGGTCCTTCCGCCCTCTCGTCTTCTCAGATGCCAAAGGGATGGGCTGGGTCACCCTTGGTCAATATGGGCAAAGGCACTCGAGCCGCTATCGAGACTTTGATTCGACTCAACAAGGACTGGCAGCACGATACCAGCATGGACAAGGTGACCAAGGCGGGTATAGTCAAGGAGCTTGTAAATGCGGGGTTCAGAGTCAGTCATGCGGAAGAATCTTGCGAATGGGCAAAAAATTTAGAGGATGCATTAGGTTCGAGGTTGGTTTCAAAATGCTGTGTTGGATTTACGTAGCTGATGGGCGGGTACAGAGTGGTTACTTATCCATGTTCCCGAGGACGATATGCCAGCCAAATTTCTACCCGACAATTATACGGTGGGAGCGGTAGCCTTTGTCACGGATTCGTTGGCGAGAGAATACGCCGCGAAACGTAAGCTTTGCTTAAACCTAACTTTGTAGTGCGCCACACATACTGAAGCTCTATCTAGGATTATCATTAGCTGGATACCCGGTAGAGGCTGCCCGTGAAGCTCTTGCAGCATGTGGCGACAAGGAAGACCGTGCTGCAGAGGTCCTCATGCAGACCCTAGTGTACGGGCAACCCAAGCAGAAAATGCTAAATCACGTGGATGACCTTCTCATATTCGACGATGAACCCGTTTATTCTTCCCAGGAATGGAGGGAAGAACAGGATTCTCTCGAAGCTATCTATGGGGATAAGTATATCAAAATTTCTCCAGATGTTTGCAATATCAAGTTGGAAATTGCAAGCCCGAAGCTCCCACAAAAGATGTTGCTGGAAGTTAGGAAGCCATTTTCAGGGTCTTATCCGGACGAGATTCCTGTATGGGCGGTGATAAGTGAGCCGCCGCTTCCATCCCACGTTCGCCTTAGCTTGATCAGGAGGATAGCAGAATATTCGGAATCTCTGAAAGGAGAAGCCATGATTTTTGGGGTGGTCGACTGGCTCGAAAACTCGATCCAAGAGTTGACCGACCGACCAGGCAAGCTTCGGGAGGTGTCTAGCGTAGTTGCAGGGGCTGCCGCTATTAGAACTACACGCAAACCTGTAGCTCCTAGAAAGAAGGGTGCTCGACCTAAAACGGGTCCGATAGACTGGACTCCTGATCTTCCTATAGCCTTAGAAATGATGAAGATTGCAGAAGACCGCATGGATTCTGTAGAAGGTAGAAAAATGATGGCTGTTCGTCGTACCTTACCGGCCTGGGGCCTAAGGGCGCATATTGCGGAAGTGATAAAGTCTAATTCAGTTACTGTGATATCTGGAGAGACTGGATCTGGAAAATGTATGTCAAGATACACCTCATTCATCTATGCAATATCTAGACTAACAAATGCAACAGCAACGCAGTGTGTTCAATTCGTTCTTGATGATTTTATAGAACGGAGGATAGGGACAGCGGCAAAGATCATTTGCACTCAACCCCGTCGTATCTCAGCTATTGGTTTAGCAGAGCGCGTCAGCGCCGAGAGGTGTTCCACTGTTGGCACAGACGTTGGATATGCAATCAGGGGCGAGTCCAAAGTTGGACCCGATACAAGGATTACATTCATGACGACAGGTGTTCTGCTACGACGACTTCATGACGGGGATGGATTATCCGATGTGTCTCACGTATTTATCGATGAAGTTCACGAAAGGTCCTTAGATAGCGACTTCCTGCTCGTCTTGATGAAGCGTCTTTTGACTAAGAGGAAAGACCTGAAGCTGGTCCTGATGAGGTACGTTTTATGACTTACCGGGTTCGAATGGTCTCTAATCAGAGCGCAGTGCGACTCTAAATGCCCAGGTTTTCGCAAACTATTTTGGCGACGTGGAAATCATTAACATTGAAGGGCGAACCTTCCCAGTCAATGACTTGTAAGCGAATCCATAATAGCCAACACGTAGTTTCCGCCCTGCTAACATCCCGCCTAGCTACTTGGACGATGTCCTGCGACTTACAGACTTTGACGTATACTCTGGCAGTTGGAAGAGTAACCCTATTGACGCTGAAACAGAAAACATGGAGCCGGCCATCGGCGCCGCAGTCAGGGCACTCGGTTCTGGGGTTAACTACGACTTGCTGGCCGCAACAGTACAAGCAATTGACAACAGGTTAGGGGATAAAGAAGGTTCCATCTTGGTCTTCTTATCCGGAACCTTAGAAATCCAGCGAGCCTTAAAGGCTATCAACAACCTCGACAACTCATATGGATTCCTTGCTCTCCCGCTCCATGCCTCCCTCATACCGGCCGACCAGCGACGGGTTTTCCCACGCCCGCCGAGGGGTCAGAGGAAGGTCATATGCGCGACCAATGTGGCGGAAACATCCATCACGATCGAAGATATCGTTGCGGTTATAGACACAGGTCGGGTTAAGGAAACTACATTCGACCCTGAAACACGGATGATAAGGCTATCCGAGACATGGGCATCCAGAGCTTCATGCAAACAGAGGAGAGGAAGAGCTGGCAGAGTTAGGGAAGGCAATTGTTATAAAATGTTTACTAGGTTTGCCGAGGAAACGAAGATGCAGGAAGAGACCACACCAGAGATCATGAGGGTACCGTTGGAAAATATATGTCTGACGATTAAGGCCATGGGTGTAAAGGATGTAGGGGGCTTTCTGAAGGCTGCCTTGACTCCTCCGGATACACGCACTGTGGATGCCGCAATAACAACATTGACAAAGATGGGAGCCTTGAGGGACGACGAGTTGACGGGTCTTGGAAAGCATTTGAGTACGATTCCGGCAGATGTTAGGAGTGCAAAGTTGATGATATATGGCGCCATATTTGGATGCGTTGACGCTGCACTCACGATTGCCTCTATTTTGGCTGTTAAGTCACCATTCGTGGTACCGAGGGAGAAGAGAGATGAGTCGAAACTGTTAGCCCACCCCCTCAAGAAGTACCTGTTTTCTTCATTTCATGCGCTAACAAAGGCAACCACAGTGCTCGAGCATCATTTGGTGGAGGCAACGGCGACTTGATGTCCGACTACAGGGCCTATGAGGAATGGACCAACGTAAGGCATTCCAAGTCAACATCCGAGCTGCGACGATGGTGTGACGAAAACATGCTCTCCTTCAACACCCTGAACGACATTCGATCAAACAAGGCGCAGTATATCGCCTCCCTTCAAGAAACCGGTTTCCTCCCATTCGACTACCACGACTCCCCACACGCTCAAAAGTCGTTAAACTCGCAGAGCAACAACAATACTTTAATTCGTGCAATCGTGGCTAGCGCGTTCAGTCCGCAGATAGCTCGCATACAGCTACCGGAGAAAAAATACGCCTCCACAATGTCCGGCGCGAAGGAACTAGACCCGGAAGCGAAAACTATCAAATTCTTCACGGAAGACGAGAGGGCCTTCCTACACCCTTCATCCACCCTCTTCGATGCTCAAACTTTTGTAGGAAGCTCAACCTTTATGGCGTACGTTAACAAGGTTGCCACTTCAAAGGTGTTTTTGAGGGATGTCACTCCGATAAGCGCGTATTCGCTTATGCTGTTTGGTGGGGATTTGGAGCTGGATGTGAGCGGGAGAGGGGTCAAGGTGGATAGATGGTTGAGGGTGAAGTGTTGGTTGAGGATTGGGGTGCTGGTGAGGTGCTTGAGGGTCATGCTGGATGAGGAGCTGTTGAGGAAGGTGGAGGATCCGACGGTGGATTTGGTGGGGAGCGAGGCGGTAAGGTTGGTTAGGAGGTTGATTGAGTTTGATGGGATGGATCCGCCGTAGATTGAGGCCATGGGGGGCTATGTGGGTGTGTATGCGCATATAGGGGATGTGTGGTATTTTGGGGGTATGTGTGTTGGTATATGTTGATAGGTTTATTCTTCGAGTTATTGTTAATATTATTTCTCTAGAGGATGGATTTTATTCTCTGAGATAGATTGGAATATAGGGAAATCTAGAGACTTTTCAGTAAGACTGAGATGTAAGAAAGCTTCAGATGATTGGTTCTTTCGCCAACATTGTCGCATTTAACCATGCTGTTGAGGATTATATTGATTGAAAAAAGTAAAGAAATATTTAAAGCAAACCGCGATTAATATTATTGCGAACAAACTAAAGAAAGTCAGTTCATCTCGTAGAGCGATAGAATACAAGTCATCATTCGTCAATACCGTTATAAAAACCCATAAACCACGCCGTTCATGCAATGCAAGCTCAGAAAAAGCACGAATCATAAACGCCACGCCCATGCTCAATCCTCATAAACGCCTTTGTACTTCTATAACCTAGACTTCTCTGAAGGGAACACCGAAAGCCTTTACAAAAAGACCTCTCATATCCCCAAAAATCCCATCGTCGTAATACTCACCGCGTAAGCCATCACGATCAACCAAATCGCCCTCTCAATCTCCAACATCCTCCCCGCCAAATCAGGATAAACAATCTGATCGTACGTCGCGTTCCTCTCCACGTCCTCCTTGAAAAAATACGGCAACGGAGGTCTCGGATTGCCAAAATACCTAGGCGGCCCGATGGGGCTTGGAATCTCACAGATCCTGTCTTCGGCCGCGCCGACCGCCTCGCAGCGAGCGATATGATCCCTCTGCCGCTGCGGTTCCGAGGAGTTGAAATACGCCTTGACGTACGTCAGGACTAGTAAAGCATTACTGGTGGGTGGACCGCCGGACCAGAGGTTATTCCCGTTCGACCAGTGGGTTATTACCAGATGACCGGGTTCTCGCGGGAAAAGGGTGGCGTTTGAGATTGTCCAGATTTGTTTCCCGTCGGAGTACCAGGTTATCGCGGTGGGGGTCCAGTCGAAGCGGAACTCGTGGGTGTCGGAGCTGACGTCGTAGGGGAGGTTGATGACGGAGTAGGTTCCGGGGAGGGCTTCTTCGTTGCTGCCGCCGACGGGGGTGTGGAGGACCAGGTTGATGAGGGAGTCGGTGGTGTTGACTTGGCGGCTGAGGAGTTCAATGTCGATTTCTTGCTGGTCGTTGTGGTACCTGTTTTTTTTATTTTATCTGGTGTTAGCATTTAGGGATATAACGATCAAGAGGTGGGAAGGCGTAGGTACCAGTAGAAACCGAAGCAAGTACCAGGGACTCCGGTCATTCGATATCCGATTCGAAAGGTGCCGTAGAACATGTCGGTCCTGCGTGAGTCTAACTCTGCACCGGCGACATACTGATGCCCATCCTTCATGGTAATCGGTTTGCTACCAACAACCAGGTAGAGGCCTGCAAGGCCGCCGTTGATTCCTGTAGCATTTGTTTCGATATCCACCGCCCAGTTTGGTATGATAGTTTCCGTGGTAGTAGCTCGGCCGTAAGGGCCTAGAGCTCTTTGAGGATCCTATATCGTGTAATAATCAGCAGCTATTATATATTGTAGATTATACCAGCTCAATACAGCAGGGAAGATATCCTACCAAATTCCAAACCTGCGGCACCCAATCCCCTCCCATATCCCCTCCATACTTTCTGTATTTTAAAAAATCCGACTCTAGCAGCTCTGTGAAAACCGCATGTTCCGGATCAGATGTCTTGTTGACCGAATAGCCGCATTCGCATGACGCTACGTGTTTTCCCACCCGAGAAGGGTTTCCATGTTCCCTGTCAGCATTTGTTTCACAAAAAAAGGTCATCATCTCAAACATTTGCCTCGAATGGGTTATCGCTTACAGAGTACCGTTGGAGCAATCAGCAGGATGTAGAAGAGGAACACCCACGCCTTCCAGCAGCTTGAAACCATGGTGAGAGTTGGATAAGTACGTGAGCGATTTGTATCGTATAAGTGAATTGTAGGGTAAATGAAAGGGGTTTTGCTATCCGAAATGCTTTATCATTAGCAGGTTGATTCTTTGTTAAGTCTTGAAACCTTCACGATGGTCCTTGCAGGGACACAGAATTAACACGGGAAACGCTTGAAACGAATTATTTCCCAAAACATTTACGTACGAGCTGAATCTAGTTTGAAAGCGTATGGTCTAGAGATAAAGTATTTTGATGGATTCGAGGATTTGCGATTGTAAGGTATCGAAGTCTTGACGATGAGGATGGTAGTGGTGTTTGGAATTATTCGAAATTGACAGTTGCACGCAAGGTATTGATTTCGACCCCCACAATCACATATAATAAATATCCCTTCATTGATCATTTTAATGTCCTACCAACCCAACGCCTTCAAAATGATTTTTGGTGCAAGCAGCTGATATGAAGATAACTTGGCTTTTGAGATCCTTGAGACGGACCTACTCCGACAGTCTGCGGCCCGCACTAGTTTCTAGGTTTTAAGTCTCACTCAATTTGTATTCACAGTTGCTTAAAATTAAGAAAAGACTTTGTGTACCTATATGCTCGTCTGTATTCTCTATATTCTATGTCCCTATGGCCCTACACCAAAGCTAAGTATTTATACAAGGGAAGAGAAGTAAGAAAAGTGACCCGTAGGTATATCATTACAAAGTCGAATTTATGAAAACTCCGCATAAGACCCCAACCCAAACGCCATACATAATTTTACAAGACTCGGAAATATGTTGCTCGCTATGCAAGACTTATAGAGAAGGGAAAACAAAAAAAAGAACAGTTTAAAACGAGCCCGCGATGATCATGTTTGGAGCGGATATATTTGTCTCCGTTGTTCTTGGTCCGTGGCTGTGAAAATGGAGGATGAGTAGTTCGGGGGGAAAGAAAGCAAGAGAAAGTTGAAGAACCAAAGCCTTTACTTGAGAGGAAAGGTCTTTTCTTCCTAAAATAGTAGGTTGTTGAAAAGGGTAACTAATACGCATCCAAGAAGACGTGATTGGATGAGTAAGAGTATAGTGGCTAGGATGTTCTTAAGCCTGCTTTCCGCATCGCAGATGGTTACGGAACCACAAATAATAAACATCGCTGATCTGAAAAGGATAATGGAGGTGGAAATCGAAACGGGAATTTTGTTGAGGTCCTTAAACAGTAACCATCCAATTATGAGAGCTAATATAATTATTAGGCCCAGTCCTCTCATGACGGTTGGGAGCAAAAGCGACTTACGTTGAAATGCAAAAAGGTCAATATCAAGCGTAGGCCTCGACCCCGGTTTCTTGCATGGTGCCGAATTGGCATCTCATCCACTTCTCAACAAAGAGAGCGACTCTCTTGTACGGTTTCTCGCTGTACTTGTCATAGATAGCTGGGTGGTGGGTATGCGGAAGCCCACAGCTCTCGACGAGAATCTCAACTGCTTTGGCGAGTTGAGAAGAAGTGTATCCACTATAGTGGATATGGGCGGTGGTCTAATACCAAGTTAGCAAGGGCCTGAAAGAAAAAAGTTTGATGGGTTAATTATAAAGCTTACCCAATCACCCTTGTTGAGCATTATCATTGCAATGTAATACGACGCGGCAACGACGAAGCTCATTGGAGCTCCGACGAAACGTTCATCCATGATGGTCGTCTCAATAAAATACTTAGTTAGAGTACGCAGATCAGTGTCGTATTCATCCGCCTTAGATAATCGTCTCAAGAAGTTATAAGGACCTGGAGCGCTAATCTCCCAGTTCAAAGCCTTCAAGATGTAGCTCTCAGCAGAGTGTATTTCCTCCGACGTGTAGGCCCCGTCCACCATATAGATGAGACTGTCGACTGTCGGTGGGTATGTTTCCTCAAATTTAGCCGCGATTGAGAGTGAGACAATTCCAACCAGCTGCAAGTGGTTAACTGGAATGGCCTTGATACTCAAAAATCGGTCGACAATGTTGACCGCAAGGAACAGAGTCTCCGGGAGTTGTCTAAACCTTTCGTGGACCTGAACAAGCCAATCGATCAAAGTGCATCGCATGCTCCACTCGAGGTGGGGCTGACCGTCCATATAGTGGGGATCGGGCAGGTATTTGCGCTGTTTTCGAAAAGTGTTAGCGAAAGTCTACCCGACAGAAGAAAAAAGCACCACTCACGTCCAGAATGTGACAAAACTCAATAATCTCCTCAGTGTACTCAGTGACCATGAGGGGGTCATTGTCTTCGTCTTCATCAACCATCCCTTCATATTTTTTATGCGCCCTCTTAATTTCTCTCTCGATGGCCTCGTTCGTTTCAGGATATAGGCGATTAGCTACGAATCCTGTGACGGTGGGTGCCTCAACAGGGTCACTGCACTGATTCCCGAAAGTCTCGGTCTTTGAATTTTTTCCATCGAATTCATCCCCGCAACTTTCATCACCGTCGGGTTCTGAACCGGGTGTGCACGTGCATCTCGTCATATCCATACGGAGATCCTTCTCCATTTTTTCCCATTCATCATATTCCTTCTTCTGCTTGTCAGACATCCTATTGTATTTACTGTCAGGGGTACTGGTGGCGCCCCATTCGACAGGCTTTTTCTCAAGAACGGGCTCTTTTGGCATTACAGCCGTAACAGGTGGTGGGTTTTGTTCAACAAACTCGCATGAAACTGGAACACCAGCCCTTTCGCCAACATTACTCATGAGGACGTCGTCTGAATAATTTGTGACCAGGTAACATGCATTCTCCTCTTCAGAAGTTGGTCCTCCACTAGGCTTTGGTTCCTTGAGTTGCTCGAGATAGCCATCCCTATCGCAACCAGGGCGTCGAGAAGCAACCGGCCACGAACTAACTGGTCCAGTTTTCATCTCAACATCACCGTCCTTGCCAACCTCTGGCTCATCTCGGTAAATAAATCGTCGCTTCCGAGAACCTTTGGCATGAGAGTCCTTAGGACGGCTAGGTTTAACAGCGTTTAATTTCTTGGTCTCCTGGTTATCTCTATAAACGGCAGGCTTTTGAGTCACGCGTTCCTTAACTTGTTGATGAGGCTTAGCACCAGTAGCTACGGAAGCGGTGCTTTGGACACCAAGAGGCCTTGGTCGGACTGCAGGCTTATTCAATCCGTTCTTAGCTGGGATATTCTCCTGGTTCTTGTTCGAGAAGGCCTGATCGTGTTTCGTAGCGTCGGCAAGAGCAATTCGCTTAGCAGGTTGCTCTAGGCGCTGTCCGGCACCCAAGGCCATCTTGGAAGAAGCGGTTGAAGCCATCTTTCGATGACCAACGGCAGCTTGTAAATGAGCAGGATCATTTTCGTCGCGAATGCGAGAAGTCATTCTCTGAGGCTGTATAAACAATTGCAACGTTAGTTCATATTATTTCCACATGAAAATCAGAATCGCGCTCTATAGCTGCAACTATCTTCAACGCCAATAATAGAGATCAAAAGCAGACCGAAGTCATTCGCCCGTCACACTGGTATCGCAATCAAGGCAAAAAATGTCAATAGGTTGTCCAATTGGAACTTACTCTCGCGTCCATCGTGGTATTTTCTATCTGTCAACAATACAAAACCGTGAATTATAATGAGGTATTAAGAAGGACAAACGTCGTTAACTCGAGGCCGGAAGGGATTAGGATATTTTTATAACAGTTGGCCGCGTTTATGATATCGTAAAATTCTAGGTCACTAGGGAATTATCATCAAGTCGGAGCCTTCTAGTCGTCAATTGATTATAGTGTTATCCGTCGGTATTAAATATTCGGATGTCGCTTGATATTGGGTGGCCGAGAAATGAAGAAGCGGCTGCGACTCTCCCTTGGGTTGATGATATCTTGAAGGAGGTATGAGATGAGAGGAACAAAAAAAAGAAGAAGAGAAGAGGTTGAGAAGAGACGGAGAGAAGAATGGTTGTCGAGGTTGCTGAGCGTTGCGTGGATATGTAAAAAAAGTAGAGGTACATTGAACAAGAAGCAAGAAATATAGCGATATTTGAGATTGTGGTGCGGTTGAAGGTGTGGGATAACAACAAGATGTGCAGTGGTCCCCACAGGATAACAGAATGCCAGAAGCGGTGGGTTTAGCGAACAACCTCAATCGCTCTGGCAACTTGCTTGGCCGCCCAATCACAACCCGCGTTGCAGGCGAGAACAGCCAATTACGCCTCGATTTTGGGATCCACTATTCGCCGGAAAGGCAGCTGCGAGAGCGATTTGAGAAGAGAAACCAAAGCTGGCTGTCGTAGCAATAATATCATAACAACAGCGCCAGCCAGCCAGCCAGCCCGAGTGAGTATCAACAAAAATATGGCAAGAGCCCTCCCGCTTCCCACAACACAAGGATGCAAAATAATATATGTCTTGGAGATAGATATATTGCTGAGGGACTTGCTTCAGAAAATAAACACCAAGGTAATATAGAAGTGCAACATGGACCGTGCATCCAAACATTGCAAAACCCGAGCGAATGATCTCTTTATTCCTCTCACTCTCAACTCGAGAATCTACAAATTCGCGATTGTGGTCGGTAGTTGCATATTTTGACCCCTTTTCCGGACGGCACGTCTTATCGTTCCGCTTTCGCAGGTGTACAGTACATGTACATGTAAGATAGGAGACCTGTGCGGAAAAACGTCAGGCGTGTCTCATGAAAATAAACACCATGCGGGCCACGGGGTCGAATGCGAATAACTAGGGTCATGCCTGCCTTCGATGTTCCCGCTCCCTCCTTTACGCATGTAGAATGCTCGAGTATTTATCATCTAGAAGTAGATACTTGCTTAAGTAATTGTTTGATTGATCAAGCGAGGCACCCAGGAAAATAATATGCTCGGAATAATCGTATCGCATACCGGATATAACTGTATAACAAGCAGCGACTCAGTATCACAAGCTAGCTAGGTCCGAAGCCAACATTGTTACCTCATACGTGCGTAGAATAGACCCGCATAAAAAAAAATTTAGCTATGCGATAACGTAAAATTCAAAGAAGGCTGTAAAACACCCTTGAAATGCGATCGGTGTATCCTTTAATATAATTCTCCACCGACCGGATCAGCCAACAGCAGCCTTGTTATCGTGCAGCCGAAATGTACCGCTTCGCTTGAAATGAACAACTCAAAAACAAAACAAGCTCCTCATCGCTCACATGCCTCTCATATGGCCTCTTCGCTCACGTGAGTTGCCAAGACCCCATCTCAAATCCAGACTAAATGACGTCAGACTTGGCACTCGTCGCGTCTTCCCAGATCCTAAAAACCTAAAAACCCAACTCGGACGCGAAAACTGCATCTCGCCTGGTCACATGACAGCTTGCGGCAAGATTTTTTCCTTTTCTTCCGAGTGGAGCGGGCAGAGTCGTCGGGCTGAGGCTGCCCTCCTGAGCCGTCTCTCCCTTCGAGCGGCTAGCTGGCGAACGTTTCCAGGCGAAGCAGCTGGCGGAGTCGCAGTCCCGCCGCTATTTTTTATTTTATTTTTCAGTCTCAAGATGGAATTCTATCACCGAAGCTTTGTGAAGCTAGCTCTTCAGCACCTCCTCAGCTTGAGATCTATATCGCGATCGATGGGGGTTTCTTGCTAATTCAATTTCTCCCCTCTTCAACGCTTGCACTGGTTTCTGAGCACGGGGATCTGGCAATCCGTCTTTTTTACCGCCATTCTTCTCCTCACACACACCCTGCTCTTTACGAAAAGGAAAAATTCTGAAACGTCAACCGAGTCCCGCCCCCTTCCCCACAGATACGTACCTGTTTTTTTTCACTTTGACTCTTTCAGCTGTGCAATTGCTAAGGAGGCGGTTGGACTTATTAAAGTCGGGGGTGGGCGAAAAAGGTGATAAAAGTGCAGTATCAACAGCGATCAACCTATTCGCTAGCTTGGACCGTACTTGGAAGCGAAAGGAATCGAGTGCCAAAAGATGCAGAGGCTCCCAATAGAAGGAATACCCCGAACAGATTATGGGCTGTAGATGTTAGGTACCTCGCTCGGTTTTTTTTTCTTTCCTTTTTTTTTTCTCGTCGTGCATATTCACATCAACCCACCCCTGGTCGTGTGAAGACATCCGTTTCAGGATTTTGCTTTGCGGCGCTCATTCCGAAAGGTTGGGTCGATGAGTTGGCCGACGGAGGCTCCCCTACCTCTTTTTTTGACCACCCCCTTCCCTTTCGCTGTGGGGAAACACAAAGATAATTCGAACCTGTAGAAGAGTGCCCAAAAGGAAAACGCCCCCAAGATCGCGGCAATCGCAGTTCTCGGGGTTTTGAGAGGGAAATGGAATATTGGCAGCTGATTCGATTTTCGATTGATGGAAGTCCAAACCCTTTTCCCCAGCTGCAGGGTTTTAAGTATTCCAAGAGCCATCTGATTTCGGAATTTTATCGCATTTGGAACATCGTGACGACGGTTAACTTTGTAATACGAGGCAAACCAAAATCTGCGAACCGAAAAGGAGGAGGTTGAGGAGCAAGATGGAAAAACAAAGTTCAAGAGACAAAGAGTTACCGACAACGGTAGATGGCAAATGCAAATCCTCTCCATCATGGGCGAACGAGCGAATTTGCAAAACTGGTTCAAGATGCGTCTTTAGAAATACAGGCCCGACAAACTGTAGGAAAGTATGTATACGTAGCTTTCCACGATCATGATGGGTTCAAAATTCAACAAGCATCAAGCCGCCAGCATTCTTTCGATCGCATCCTCCTCCCTAATTCGACTCCCTGCTTTTCAAGCTTGTCCCATCGAAGCTTCCATAGCTGTTTTTTTGTCTGTTTGTTTGATGTTGTGCGCTAGCTCTGCAGGGTTCATTTCTGATTTTCTTTCCATAGGGCGGTCAATTCCCGAGTGATAGCGGATGGAAAAGGATGCGTGTGATGTGATTCGATAGCAGGAGGGGGCCAAATACGCTTTGCCATGCTACATGCGACATGACATGATCTCAGGCCCAGATCGTAAAAATATACATTTCTTTCTTTTCTAATGGCGCTCGGGAAAGTCCTTTACATGCTGTCACAAAAAAAAGAGAAAAACAGCAAGGCAAAAAGAAGAAAAAAAGAAAGGCCCTCCTAATCCACCCGCAATGGCTGACAAGGACGAAAGAATTCATTTTGCCCCCCCTTGTCGATTCGCATCCGTCACAAGGTCTAATGGAATCGAACCCATAGTCAAGGGAAAAAAAGAGACATAGTAGCGGATAGGCAGGCCAGAACTCCAGGTCTCGGATCGCACGAAAAAGTTAGCCCCAATCTTTTTTTGTTGTTGGCGAAAATGCTTGGCTATGCGCCGCCACTAGCTTGGAGTCGCAGATATCATGAATTTGTTTTTTCTTTGTTATGTATGGGGAATGGGGTCTATAGCATGAAATAGCCCTATCTCTCATATGGTCTTATTCTCGTTATCTGTAATCTGTATCTCTCCGCCTAGCCTCCTGCTCCTCTTCCTCCTGACCGGATTTTTTTGCCCTCTCAGATATATATCAGTTTTTGATAATAACACAATCGTAATTTAGACATGACACAGGAAAAGACCCGAGATTGCGGATTGATATTAAAACAAAGGGAAAAAAAAAAAAGAAGCAGGGCCTCCTGTCCCGTCATGTCTGTCCACCTTTGTCTATAGCTACCGGACCTAAGCCTCTTCAACCCCCTCCCCTTCCCCGATCACCTGTCGAACCCGTCGCATCTGTCGCTGTTTTTTTAATCAGTTTGGGGGTTACTGCTGGTAATCCCTAGTCCGACAAGGGGGTATGAAATAAGAAAAATAATGGATCGTCAGCCATCTCGCCCGCCCCCTCCGTGGTACTTCGCCATCTCCTTCCTTGGGCTGGGAATATATTAAGGTCACATCGACACCACCTCCCGTATCAATTTCTCTGTTTTTCGCTCCCGCACCTCCTCATATTACTATAAATTAATTGCGAACACGTTAACACCCTGTGAGAGTGAGAAAAAAGGGTTATAAGGCCTGCACGGCTGTTGATTCGACGATTGAACCCAGTTCCAGGGCTAGACCAACAAAATAACTCCCCCAATAGCTATAGCTAGTACAGTAACCTCTCCCAAAAAGAAAATAACAAAAAAAAAGGATTTTGTAAAAGGTTCCCAATATGATTCGGTTTCGTGCACAAACGTTTGGATACTGCAACCTGCAAACTGCATACCTCCGCAGCGATCTGTGCGTCACAAGCAGACCGAGGAGACGAAGAAAAATTACTAAGAAATTTTTTTTTGTTGGAGCGAAGCGGGAGGTGACCTGTCGATACGCATGTTAAAAGCACGCACCAGCCTCATTCCCCATCACCCCAACCTACATGTATACATGAATACTGTCCAGTATACGGGATCGCCATTGCCCGCTCTTTTCTCATCATTTGAAAAGAAAAAGGTCATACCCAAGTGATATCGGCAAACTGTCTTGGTTGCATGTCTCCGATTTGACCGCTTCCAGGCAAGACTTGCACAATACCGGAACTTTTAGCTCCAATATATCACTAAGACAAGAACCCAACGGCCGAAACACTAAGCTCAAGAAGCCAGTTCTTTATGTTTTACTGGCTAATACCCGCTTTATACAATCTAATCTAGTAGGGTATTTACCAGTATAACTAATTCGTATACGGTACAATTAAGTATATATACTGCAGAAAGTCCCACCTACCTAAGCCCGGACAAGGGGGGTTGGCCTTTCTTCTTCGACGTTTTAGGGCGATATCAAATAGAGAGAAGAGGAGAAAAACTTGTTATTCGAGCTGAGCTCTCCTGAGCGAAATACAGTAGTTGATAAAAAAGAAGAAAAAAACCTGCAATAGGCTGCGAGAAATATGCCGTAATGATAACGCCAGCGAAAAAAAAAAAAAGAACCATGCTAAAACTTCGCACCGTCTACGGGGAATCCGGACTAAGCCAGTTTACCGATTCAAAACACTCACCCACACAGAAAAATCAATTTTTTCTTCGCTAGCACATGATTGTACCATTGATAGCCGGTATAGATGCGGTGAAAAGGAACCCTAAAGAGAAAAGTATGCGAGGAATGCGCACATGCATTTTTGCATATTTCGACGAGCGAAGTTTATAATTGCTGGGGGAAGGAATGTTTTCTTCTTCTTTTTTTTTTTTTCTTGGTCTTTCTTTTCGCACAAAAGAGAAAACGATATCCGAGGATATGATGGAGTAGATATTTTTGTATTCACTTTAGGACTACGTAGCGCGGAAACGTTATAGCTCTCAAGATTGCGCAACAGCGGTTTTCTGTCGGCGGAGAAAGACTTTTCTCAATTCAGAGGATATTCAGACAAATCCCGTGCTTGCTTAGTTGCCGAGTCAGCGATCACTCATGTCAATTCCGTTCGCAATAAAAAAAAAAAACCTTTTTTCTGACAGCTGGGCTATCGTTCGCGAATGAGAAGGTTTTATATATATCCCCATCCTTGGCATAGGCTATACGGGATCTACTTGCACCAAAAATCTATACATTCTTGGAAAATTTTTGCGTGGGGCTTGTTTAAACGGGTTCATTTATTGCCGTCAGATCTGATTCAGATTATTCTGTGAGGGTGGTGGTGGTGACCGTTGAAAAAGGCGCTTGATGACGCCTGTCAGCCTGGAGAGGACCTGAGGAAACGAGGAAGCAGAGAAATAAAGTGCCATGCGACACACCACCTGCTTTTTCGCGAGTTACATGGCATGTGTTTTGTTACTATTGCTGATGAGCTGAAGAGCTTAAGGGGGTGAAGGAAGTCATTTTTATTTCAGATTGGACGAACGCCGAAAGTAACAGAATACTTCCTGCGACGGGGTGGGATCGTCAATCCTACCGCTGTGATAGAATGTAAATTGGGGTCGCTCTTTAATCTTGCGACGCAATATGAGTGAGCCGATTATCAATGCGAGGGAAGATGTGAACAAGTAATAATAACTAGACCCTAAAAGGGTTATATGCGACGAAAAGGCTAAGTGACTCCGCATTTCTTCGTGAGATTCAAAAAGAGCCAAGCCTTTCTTTCAGTTTTCGCAGAGGAATCGAAGGCGAAAGAAGAGAAACGAAACAAACGATTTCGCAGCACGCACACTCGCACACACCCACGACAATAAGGAAAAATAAATAATGCCGACAAAAGAAGAGGCTAAGGCTGCAACTCCTCCAACCGATGAAAGGAAAGGAAAGAGAGAGCTTGGTATCTAACAATCTTTTTTCGGGAATGAAGATTTGGTGGGGATCCATCCACATGGGCTCAAGGGTTAACGGGGTTTTGAGAATGTTTGTTAGTATACCGATGTCTTGATACTTGCTGATGTATACGGGTTTATCTGGGCGGCCTTGAAATCGGCTTCTGATATTGCGAAATTTCATGCGACAAGATTTGTTACGCTTCACATTCTTTCAGGCGATAAGATTTTTGCCTTTGCGACGATGATTGACGGGATTCTCTATCGGAGGGGTTTTTCTTCTTTCCGATTGAAGCCTGTTGAAAAGTGAAATCCAACGGTCCAAAGGATATACGAATTGGAAGCTTAATAAGCCCAGTGTGGCCTGGTATGGATAAATATAGTGATATTTTTTTCGCATTTTGCGGCTGCTGAATTCGATGCGAAAATTAAAAAGAAATTCGTTTGGTGCGCTGGCTGCCTGCCCGCTTTATTTTCGGTGTTTAAATTCTTCTCAGAGAAAGAGAGAGCGCTCTCACCGAGAAAGATTTGAAAATCCTGCTGAATTTCACGCTTAAACGATCTGACATGTACTAGTTTGAACTAGGAGAGTTAATTAGTGTGACCTCTTTCTTTGCTATTATCGGTATATACCCGCTATCAGCAGGTCTTGTAGTGTTTTTAGTAGGAGGGAGCATCGTGTATGTGACTGGCTGGAGCGCTCTTTGTTTTCTCTGTCGTCAGGTTTGAACCTATTGGACCTATTGGATCTGATCCTTTTTTGTTTATTTTCCTTTTCCTGCTTGACCCCCTTTGCCTTGTGGCCTGTCCGTGGTTGACAATAGTGGTGGTGGTGGCCTGTGGATTTTGGGGGGTGGGATAAGTCTTGTCGACTATGCATGCATGACTGCGACTTTTTTTTTTTTGTGGGCTTGGAAGTGTTTGGAGTTGGCTGCTGGCGACCAACCAATCAGGCTACGCGAGAGCGCAAAGAGAGACCTGGCCTGGTAGATGTCGAACGCAGGAGAGGCACGCACATACTTGGTATCGGCTGGCTGGGGTTATTCCTTTTTTTATTCTCTGTGTATTCTTTTCGCCTTCCGTTTGAGAGGGGAAAGAGCAGGTAAATATTATGAATTTGAATGTACATGTAAATAACTCGATCTGAGAAGAAAAGAAGAGTGAAAGTTGGCAAGAGCGAGAGGCAGCAACGGGGGCTTGTCATTCGCTGGGGTTTCGTCGGTTCGGCTGTCTGTCTGTCTGTCTGGTTGTGGTGGTAGCGTTGTGCCCAGCCCTGACTGGCCCGACCGACTGACTGACTGACCTACTGGCTGGCTGGCTGGCTGACTGACTGACACTGGCCGGCTTTGGTATTGAGCGCAGCGCAGCGACCTGCTGCTGGTAGCGCACAGGTGCTCCACTTCACCGCAACCTGTCGGATAACTGAACCACTACTACTACATACCGCTAAACCTTCTATCGCCGCTCCTACTTGCTCTCAAAAGATACCATTTTCTTTATTCTCTTTTTTCGCTTCTTCTCCTCATTTTCTTACCACAATCCCATAGTTCTATTCTCTCCCTAGGCTTGTAGTTTTTCTTCATCATCGGCTGCGATCGTCCGAACGGTACTGCGATAGTTGCGTAGAGAAATCTCCCCCCAAAAGGTATCGTCACGGAACCCCGACCTGCAGTCTTATTTTCCCTTTTTTGCTTTGTCGCCTGTGGCCCCAAAGAAGTAGCAAAATAGGACTTCCCGCTCCTTCTCCTCTTTCTTGATTCCCTGCCTGCCTTCTCCTCCTGTATACGCACGCACGCTCGCACACACACACTACTACTTTAAATATTATTATTTACTCTTGCTGTTATTCTCACACACACACACCTCTGCGAAAAGGCGCAATTCCGTCACATATACTACCATTCTATTCTCTTCCTTCTTCCCTTTCCCTCCGCGAAAAACATCACTATCGCCAGTCAAACCAAGCGAGCGGAAATTCCACCCTTCTCTTCGCGAGTCCACCGATCCTTCATATATATCTCTCCAATTGCGAGGAATCCGATCTCTCCATTTCCCCGTTTGGTTGCCGCACAAAAAGCGTATTACTTCTTTCGAAAGACTTCCATCTTGTATTTCGTTATCCTGGCGGGTCCTCTGGTTCCCTTCCTTTCCGGAACGACATTTTTCAGCAACCATCATCTTGCTTGCATTTTTAATTTAGTGTTTTGCGGTGCAAAGTGTGTGAGCCCTTTTTTTCTTTTTTTTTTCTTCTTTCTCTTCCTCTTTTCAATTTTGCCCGGATCCCCTCAACCTTCTCTGTCTCCCTCTCCCTCTCGCAACCTCACTCCTTCTTGCAATCTATACACAAGTCCCTCCGAAAACACCCTCATCTATTCTCTCTTTGTCCTTCCCTCTCATCTTGTGAGTATTCGAAGTTTCGCTTTGTCATTCGTTCACCCTCTCGTTGTTTTCGTCGGCCCTTTTTTGGCCTACAGCCTGCTTTGCCGTAATCTGCTGCGTCTACACAAATTCCCGACCCCAAAGAGAAAAAAGAAGAAAAATCCGCACAAACACTAACACGCCCGTCTATTTCACCCGATTAGAAGGACAAATATTCCAGAACCATCAGGAATATCATCACTTTTATCTATTTGATTCTTCCTCTTCACTGGGGATAGATCCTCTAACTACCCGGTACCCGTCTCGGAAAGTGGTCGCTGTTGGCTTGCTCCCAGCGCACATTGACTCCTCGTTCTACATTCCCTTCTCCCGCTCATCGCGTCCCCGAATAATCTTCATTACTTGTCTCTATATCCGCTCGCGCTGGTATCGAGCATCTTCTCCTTCATCAATAAACCGATACGGTCTTCATCGCCTCTGTGTCCTTTCCGAAGAACTTCTTGGGACCAAGTGTTTTTCGACACCCTTTGTCACCCGCTAACTCCGACCTGGCTGGTATGTTTCATTGAACCCGCAACTTTTTCAACATTTCTTCATCCACACATCATCCATTCTCATTTTCGCATCATCTCGGCCTTCAGTGCATCGTTGTCTGGAATTTGTCCTTTTTGCTCATCGCGAATGCAGTTCATTGAAACAGCCTCGCCGACCACCCCAGGTCATCGTTAGCGTGATCCCGGTTGCAAGCTATCATATCAATCCTCCGATCCAAGTTGAATACTTGGAATAATTAAAGGTATTTGCTCTGCGATTTCGTCCCATCTCGCATCCTGCTAACCCCTATATGCTGTTACCCTAGTCTTTTTGCCGACCGCACACTATCCTTCTGGTCGGACCGCTTTGACCACCATGAATCTCCAAGCGCTCCTTGCAGAATCGGCACCTAACCACGAAACAATCCCATCAAATGGAGCTCTAGCCACTCCTACTCACTCTCCCCCAATGCCCAAACACGTTGTCTTTGCTCTTCTAACGGATCCTCGGGATACCAATCCTCAGGAGAGAACAAATCTCCCTACTGTTAATTTTACTATAAATGCACACGATACAACCGAGTCGATAGCATCTACTGTGAAGACATTCTTTGGCCTCTTCTCAAATGATCCAAATGTTGCCAATTCGTATCGAGTCTCCTTTGAAGACGGCGATGGCAACCGTATGATCCTTTCTTATGATAACGTTGAGGAAAATGCAAGGATTTATGTCAGGGCGATGGTGGAACAATCGTTTCTCTCGCAACAGAGTCGAAGCGGGAGCCCAATGAAAGCCGGTCGGGTAGGCGGAGCTGCGATGTCGCGATCAAGGAGCAACAAGAGGCATGCCTCTAGCACTCCAACACCCGACCTTGGACCGGACTTTAAGAAACAGCTGGAGCCAGTCGCGAGTGCCGAGATCTCCGTTGAGAACATCCTCGAGGGATCAAGGAGGAAGAGGGCGAAGTTTGAAAGCTCGGTATGGCGACCCTGGAACTATATAAGCCTAAAATTCTATTGCTAATTGATCGTACAGGAACTTCCATTATTCCCAGAAATGGCTAATAGATTTACTGCTCCTTCATCATCGTCGGCGAGCCCATCTCGCCCTACCCCTCAGCTTACCCCTTACTCACAAACTGGCTATCACACTGCTCATCCGCATCCTCAATCGCAATATCTGTATAGCCTAGCGACCGAGGTTACTCCTCCACCAACAGTCCCTACCGGGAGGGTTGGGCTACCAACCCCTGCTCCGACAATTGCCTCGTGCCTTAGCGATGAGGATGCTGCCATCCAATTGATGCGACTCGGGGAGGAGCCAACAAACAATAGGAACTCTCTTCCTAATCATGTTCGCCATCAATACTCTCCTGACGTTGACCACAATGGCCGACCAGCCCAAGGAACTCTTCTCCCTAGTCCTGTCAACCTGGGATACAAGAGGCCCCGTGAATATGATGACGCGGAGGATGAGGTTCGCGATGGTCATTACCATGGCTCCGATGAGTTCCAGGATGAGGACGATGACGTTCCTCTCTTTCACAAGAGGTCGTTCGCACCTTCTCGCCAAGCCCCACCACCTCCAGCTAAAAAGAAGAACCCAGCCAAACCAAAGAAGCCCAAGAAGACCGCGACTAGTCTTATTCCTGCACCTCAGCTCAATGCTTTCCCTGGTTACCCAACCGATGCTAGCTTCAACGGTTTGGAGGCGGCGACTTCCCTCGCCAACCTTGCTAATCCCGAGGGCAAATATATGCAGACTGGCGTTATGATGCCTCCTGAACCGCAGGAGAATCAGAAGCCAAGATGTCAGCGTTGCAGAAAGTCGAAGAAGGGTTGCGATCGCCAGCGTCCATGCCAGCGATGCAAGGATGCTGGTATCCCTGCCGACCAATGCATCAGCGAGGATGAAGCCGGCACCCGCCGTGGTCGCATGAACGCCGCGAAGGCTGCCGCCGCCAATGGAATTGTCAAACCAAAGGTCCCAAAGCCAAAGAAGCGCAAGATTGTTGAAGAGGCCTAAATACAACAATCGTGATACGGTTATCACTAGCTCACCATTTTTTAAGATTTTAACGAATTTCCTAAAACATCGAATATCCTGCGGATTGTTTCGGTTTACTCTTTTTCGTTCTTAAAGTTCGATTTACTACTATTCAAACAAAAGTACACGAACTCGCCTTTTATTACTTTTCGGCATGTAAATTTCGTATTGCTTTTAGTTGCACCATATTTCCTTGATTCTTCAGCTTCAACTCCACAGATCTCTATTCTCTCACGACCACCCTGCCCCCAACCATACATACCTACGACCGCCACGCCTCACACACCACCCACCGTTATCACGACCGCCACATATAGACTGGGGAGCAAAAATCCGACGATATGACGAACAACTTTTTCTCACATCCTTATCCTGCTTTGATAGTCTCCTACTTCTAACCTGTAACAAAAATTTCACATGTACTCTTTGTCTTTCGGTGCATTTACTGGTCCTTTTTCTCGGAAATCCTCATGATTGCGAACCTTTTCCTTACGGGGTCATCCATGTATCAACTCTTGTATTATCACACGGTGTTTATATTCTTGTATCGGCTCTAGGTGTTGTGTCTCTTTTTATCTCTCTCGGGTTCTGTTTCTGTTTTCTTATTTTTCCACATCAAGGCTTGTGTCGCTTCTATCCTTCATGTCTGTGATTTCTCGCAAAAATGGCTCCGGAGTTCTTTGATGTTTTTTGCGCTTTTTTTTTGTTTCCAATTGCGTTTTTCCTCTTTTTTGAAACTTTCCTTTGTTATCCAAGCTGATCCTCGGCGAGAGGTGATCGAGTTTGCGCGACCGACCTTTTTTGGGGGTGGCCGAGGAGAGAAATTCTACGGTATTGTCCGATATGTATTGGTACGAAGGAATAAGCCCCCCCAATGTGCTGTACCTAAGGAAACAAACAATATCAATCAAATTATACGAAAAAAACTAGACGTCAACAATCATAATCATTGTTGGAGTACAGTTGATTAAAAAAATTCTCTAGAGGTGGCTGGAGCGCGAAAAAAAGGGACGGGTTTAATGAGTTTGAACAAGTTCCGTCCTCCCGATTTCGACGTCATCGGGTGTACGCAACATGGTAGCTGAACAAGGAATAGTTCTTGGCTTTTTTTTTTTGCAAAGTGGCATGATACCCTTGGCCTGGTTGCGGATTTTTTGTCTGTCAAGGGGGTTTGTTGGGGGGAAACACGGCATGTGTGCGACTTTCCAAAACAAATATCTGTGCTGGTGCTTGTACAAGTAAAAGAAAAGAAAAAAAATTCTCCGACGATGTTGCCGTAGCCGCTGGGAAGGGGGAAAAAGAGTGGAGTGAGGGGGGGCGGGGAGAGTAGGAATTATCGCTGGGTAATTCGAAATGCAGGTTTGGGGAGTTTTTAGTGTCGGGTTAAAGATGGCAGGTTTGAAGATGCGGAGTCCTGCCTCACCGTTTTTTTTTTTCGTTTGGGCCTATCGATTGTGACATGTTAACGATGGATCAAATCTTAAACTTATTAATAGCCACAGCCATCTATCCATCCCATCCCATCCCATCAATCAGTCCCAATCCCCGCAAGTGTCAATCTCCTCAACCGCACGGAGAAACAAACCCCCTCCCAGCTCCTTCCCCCCATCAATCGCCAAATCATCATTCCTCCTTCCCCCTGAAGAATTAATCGTCAAGATCTCACCTCTCTCTAAGCGCCAGCCTTAAGTTCCGCAGCGCGACCGATTTTAACCCCCCCGGTTTCAATCAATAAAGACAAACGAATCAGATACCGCGAAAGCAGAGAGGTGAGGTGTTGCGAATGACGTCTAAATATAGCATACCCTTCGCTTGTCAAATTTACCGAACTTCGATCGAAGCTTGGTCTTCTTGGCGCTCATATTGCTTTTTTGGTGTATAAAATTGTTTTTTTTGGTTGGGTGTCATACCCCTTCTTGGCCCAACTACATTTTTTTGATAGCAGGGATATTTTTTTTTTGGTCGCTGACTCAAATCGAGCTGGAGGGCACGGCTGCATTGTTTATCAAGACTTGACAACGTTCCCCGGTATTTTATAGCAAACTTGCAGAATATCTACGGCTACGGCATTTGATTGTTAATTCCGGAGTGGGAAGGGAGCAACCCCGACAAAATGCCTCCAAAAGGAAGAGCCCGGGCAGCTCCACGCTCAACCCGTGGCACAACCGCTGCAGACATCGCGCAACAGCAACATGAATCGGAAGCTTCAACATCTACAGCGGCAGCGGAACAGCAGGCGGATGTTACGCCGCTAGCTATTCCTCCACCATCGGGACGGCTTGAAGGGCTTGCGGGACCTTCTGCGTCATCGAGATCGGGTAGTCGTTCTGCACCCGGTGGACGAGCTGTCTCGCCGCCGTTGCTACCAGGGGAACGGCCGAAGCCGAAGTTGAAATTTGCACCGAAGAATACGGCGAGGAAGACGAAGGAGTAGGTTTTACTTTTAGCTGATATCTATGGAGGCTTGGCGGGTTTTTCTTCAAAGATGGTGGATGAAGATGGAGGGCTGATGATTTTGTTCGTTAATAGGGAACGAGAGCAGTTGAACCGGTTATACGATCCTCCACCGCCTGATGAGTCGTTGAACGCATTTGGGATCACGCGCGGTGGGCCGTCTTCGCGAGGTGCGAGAGGGAGAGGAAGGGGAAGAGGCGGATTCGGCAGAGGTGATGCCAAGCGGGAGGAAGTTGCAGTCGCTTCCGGTCCATTCGCTCTGGGGAGCGTCATGACGAGTACGAAACGCGATACATACTCACAGGATTCTTGATTATAGCATATTCTAACATTCTACGTTTCAACGCACAGACAGAGGCAAGCAAAAAGTCTCAATCGAACGTCTTTCCCGCTCCTTCCGAACCGGCGCCGGTACATCCTCGAAATCTCGGATAAAACGCGAAGGCGACGATGCTGGGTACATCAAAGAGGATTACTCTTCGTCGGATTCCGAGGGGGGTCCAAAGGTGGATGTGGAGATGATTGATTTGATTACGGATTCGGAAGGGGAGGATGGGGAGGATGGGGAAAAGAAGCATACGACGAAGGGGTTTGCGCCGGTTAGGATTGAGAGGCATGAGCATGTGGATCGGACGGCTGTGGTTGCGGCAGATGCGAAGAAGAAGGCGGAGGTGAAGAAGGAGAAGGGGAAGGGGAAAGAGAAGGAGGTGGAGGTTGTGGAGGAGCGCAAGTCGAGAAGTAGAAGGGATTCTGGGACGCAGAGAGGTATGCCTAATCTAACGTCATGGAATATGGTATCCAGATGGTATTCAGATGGCTAACGCGCGACCAGTGAAAATCGAATCCGAGTCGCCGAAAGCCACCCGTCGAAGCACGCGATCACCGGAACAAACTAGAAAAAAGCAGCAATCGAGATCTCCTGAGGATAAACGCAGGAAACCGAAGCCGAGATCTAGATCCAGAGGTGGGAAGTCGGGGATTGTGCCGCAGTCACAGGAGGACTTTGAGGAACACGATCGGTTCGAGTTGGATAGATTTCAGATGCTCAAGGAACTTGGACCTGCGTTACCGGAACGGGGGCCAGTTGATGCGGAGGGCGATCACGCTATGGTATGCGGTACCCCATGGTTATGAGCGAGATTGGTTACTAATACATGGCTTAGGAGGATGCCGCCGCGGCTGTTACCAATCCGGCGCAGGATGAAAAGGAGAACAAGCTATATCTATTCCAATTCCCACCGGTCTTACCAGTCCTAGAAGCCGTGACAGCAGTCGAGGACCAAACCATCCCCATCAAAGAGGAAGACTCATCAGCAGCCGCAGCCGCAGCCGCCGGTCCCAGCACCAACCCCGCCCCCAAAAAGGAACCTCAAAGCCCCGAATCTCACGCCAAACCCCACCCAGAATCTAAACTAAAAAAAGAACGCTTCGCAACCCTCGAAGAAGTTCAGCGCGCGAAACTTCCGGTGGGGACGGCGGGTAAACTGCAGGTTCACAAGTCCGGGAAGGTTACGATTTTATTCGGCGGGATAGAGTTTGAGGTTCATAGAGGGGTTGATTGTGAGTTTTTGCAGGATGTTGTGGTGCTGCAGAAGGAGTCGGGGCAGGTGGATGAGAGGGGGAGGCCGAAGGGGAGGGCTTGGGGGATGGGGCAGTTGAAGGGGAAGTTTGTGGTTACGCCGGATATTGGAAAGTTGATTGAGTAGGAGGGGTTGGTTTGGGAGTGGTGTGGTATTTGTGATCTGAGGGGGATTGGATTGGTACATATAGAGGGATAGTCGCATTGGGTGGAGTTTTTTTTATTTTATTTTTAATTTCGAGATATTTCATTCTGCTTCTCCATTTCGAGTAGCTATAGTGGCTTCATTATGAATGAGCTATAGCTAGGTTTTGGTCATGGGTCGTAGACATGTTGCTTGTTGTGTGCGACAACACGAACTTTCTCTCACAAAATTGTTACAACAGTGTCGCGCCAAACATGTTCCGAACCGCATTCCCTCGCCTTCTCACCCGGTCCTTATGTCTCCCTCCGCACCCACATTGCGGGAACGTAATCCCCGCCTCCTCTTCCATACCATCTAGACTTATGGCGTCTACAGCTACAGCCATACCTACCCAGCGAAGAAGCATATCCAACCAGTCGGTCCCAACTGCGAACGGTAATACAAACCTACTAATCACCCTCGACGCCTTTGGCACGCTTTACGAACCTAGAGCGCCGGTTCCGGAGCAGTATGCGCGCATCGCTGGGGAGTTTGGGATTGGTGGGTTGAGCGCGGAGGATGTGGCGGGGAGTTTTAGAAGCGGTTGGTCTTTCTTACCTTTTTTTCCCTTTTTGAGGGTTCTTGGTAGTTGGATGGCGGGTGGTAAGGTAAAAAGCTGATAAAGCGGAAGAATAGCGTTTAAAGCGCTGAGAGCGGAGTATCCGAATTATGGTAGGGAGGCGGGGAGGGATGCTGAGTGGTGGTGGAAGGAGGTATTTCGCACTCTCTCGTTGGCTGTCTATAACTATTGCTGCATACCATCCATTGCTGCTCTACAAATTACACCCTGCTAATAATATAACCAGATTATAATAAACACCTTCACACCACTCTTATCACCAACCCAATCCCTCCCGCCTGACCTACCATCAGCCTTGATCCACCACTTTTCATCCAGCTCCGGGTATAACATATTCCCGGATGTGGTGCCATTTCTTGAAACCGTTGCATCTGGGAATATCGCGGGTTATAAAACCGCTACCGTTGGGATTATTTCAAACTCTGATGACAGAGTAGGAAGTATTCTACAGTCGTTTGGGGTTGATATCACAGGAGGTAAAGGAGGGAAAGGGGAGAGCAAGGCGAAGGTTGATTTTATTACCTTATCGTATGATACAGGGTTCGAGAAACCGGCGAGGGGGATATTTGATGTTGCGAGGGAGGCGGCGAGGGGGTTGAGAGTGGGGGATGATGAGGATGCTAAGTGGAAGTGGTATCATATTGGAGACGATGTTAGAGAGGATGTGGTTGGTGCGGCCAAGGCGGGCGGGGAGGGGATCCTGATTGACAGGAAGGGATGGGGAAGAGGTAGGCGGTTGATAAGCTTCGACGGGGTTGGGTGGGATGACGAGATTCTTGTCGTAGGGAATCTTATGGAGGTTCTTGACGAAATCCATAAGTAGCGACGGATTGGACAGCATTGGATCCTACTGGTCTGGTCAGGAGGTGGACCTAGAAATAGAGCTTAGGGTTCTAAACGATACGAAAGGAAGGAATAACTTTTGTATTCGTCCGTTCCAGGGTAGTAAATATACATGTACAGTAAATAAATCTCATAATGAGCTATTAAAAAATGAAACGTTGCCATGCTAGATGCATATGCTTTTTTAGTTGAACGTCAATATGATATTTTCGTGTCTGGCGCCTCTTTCGCTTCCAGGTAGATTGTTCATATTCCTAAAGCGTCGTATCACACGACAATTCGAAACACTCTCTTCTTCGCACGCCTCCCTAGAATTATCAACTATACGCGAAAAATCGGGTCCAGCCACTCTTGTTCTTATACCCCAATAACTTCTCTTCACCTCGCCACTAGCTATTAAAACAAAGAAAGAATAGGAGAAAAATATCTTCACCCTCCTTTACTTCGCCTTGTTCTTAGGAGTGCTTCCGCTGCTCCTGACCTTCTGGGCAACAGGTCGCTTCAAATGGTGTTCTGGAATCCAGCTCTCGTCGAATCCACCCTTGGGAACTTCGGCAGAAGTGGTCTTGGCCGACTCGACGGGAGCGGCCCTGACCTTCTTTGGCTTGGGAAGGATTGGAACAACCCAGGTGTTGTATGCGAGATAACCACCGCCAGCGACGAGACCGGTGAGGACGAGATAGAGGAAGAGACTGTATCCAACGATATTCAATTGTCAGCTCCGCGTCGCGTCTCTCCGACCCAATTGGCCAATCCACAAATCAAAAATGGAATCAAAACTTACACCTGAGGATCCAACAAGCTAGTCGGCGGCTCCGCGACCGAAATGGTCCCATTATAAGCGGTATACTGCACCACTTTCCCCCCTTCCTTCGACGCAAACAGCACCCCCAACTCAAACACCACATCCTGAGCGTGCATATTCGGCACGAAAGAATACGGCACGTTAGCCACCTGCAAGCTCCCAATCTCCGTCCCAACTTTAGCCGCCGTCAAATTTCTCAAAATCACGCTGCGATCATTCTTCCGAAGCTGTCCGCCGACGGCTTCGACGGTTATGGGTTCGCTTTCAAAGTTTTCGATTTCGAGGTTGATGCGCGCGACTCGACCGTTGACGATGGTTATTCCTAGGGGGGAGTCGTTGTCCGGGAAGGTGACGGAGACTTTGGCTTTGAGGTTGTATTGTTCGGGTTGGCCGTCGGCGTTGAGGGGGACGTCGGGGATGGAGGCGAGGGCGGTGCTCGCGAGGAGGGCGAGGAGGGGGATGAAACGCATCTTTTGTTGTTGTTTGGGGGGTTTATCAAGAATCAATTGACCGATTGGAGTGCCTGAGATGATGAGGAGAGGTTATGAGGAGGTGGAAAGAGAAAGATATTAAAAGGGGGATCGTGGTGAAGGATAATTAAGTATCTTTGTGGGAGAGAAGAGGATGGTATCGTGAGGGCAGCAGCAGACGGAGGCAAGAGTAGTACAATTATGACATTCTGGCCTTCTTTGCGTTTTCCCATTTCGTGTTGCAGCAGCCTGGTTTGGTGGCCACCCACAAATTTCGGCAAAACGTCACTCTTCCAGCAGAAATCCCGGTTGCTGCCTCACAGATCCCAGCGTCTTGATTGGACAGGTTTCTTTAAAAGGTGGAGATGGAGGGTTTGCCAGCTCTAGAAGGTGCTCTTGCAGCTCGTATCAGTATGGATCAGTTACACAGCGAGAAATATCGTGTTTTGCGAACTAGAGCTATATCCCAACAGATTCCCAGAAACTTTTTATAGCCGATCTAACTATTTTATCGCGGTCTCGTACGCGGCTGTATAGTACATAATTATATTACAGTAGAAGAGACAACTTCGCAAGGAAGCTTCCACAGAGATTTATCCAATTGGATACAAAGACATTAGGAGCCAGCAAATCCTAATTCAAGACTTAGAAATCTTGCTGTTTGAGCAACTCCTTCTTGACCTTCTCCTCCCAAGCATCGTTTCCATTATCAAAATCCTCCCACTCGATGACGTTATCCCCTAGCGCGTACTCTCCCTGTCGCGTTCTCTTCAGAGCTACCAGGTGCGCAGCCGATCCTATTTCTTGTCCAATACTGCGAAATCAATTAGCTCGCAAGGTCTCGAATTGCCAGATGGAGTCGAGGTAACCTACTCATGAACAACCGATCTCACATATGTCCCTCTGGAGACCGTCATCCTGAGGTGAACGACCGGCGGCTTGACACCTTCATGATAGACCGGTTCTGGAGGCGGGGGCGGAGTTGACCCTTCTTCCTGCCCTTCTTCATTTTTCTCCCCGTCGTTCGCATTCCCACTAGCTCCTGGGAGATTATTGGGGTCGTACTTTCTCCTCTTCTTCTTATTCACCTTTCTTTCCTGATCGTCTGCTTTCCTCTTCTCGGCCGCCTCGAAAGCTGCATCATCGACGGTCGCGGGGTCAAGTTTCAACCCCCCGTCGCTACCTTCTTTGCTCTCCAGCCCCATATTTGCATACATTTCCGCCGCTGCCTTTTCAACCTCGGAAGCCTCGACTACAGGATACTCCCACTCGTGCCCATCCTTCCCATCCTCAAACTTTATAATCTCCAAATTGGAAATATTGCACGGCCGTTTCTTAATCTCAACGGGTACCGGAATCCCCTCCCTAGCGTACTCGTATAACCGTTTCCCATTCAAACTCAACGCCGAAAACCTTGTTTTTTTTTCATCTACTTGTCAGCCTTCTCCACCTTCTCCACCTTCTCCCCTCCAATATCTCAAAAGAAAAACCACCACCGGGGAACCTTTGCATGGATCGGACATACATTGGTGGCTTTTGGAATATATCCCCCCGGAATTTATCCAGCACTCCTTCCACCACTTCCCGCGTGATGTGACCGTAAGGTTTCCGCCAGGTTATTTTGCCCTCTTGATCGTAAGTATCGGTGCTGGCGCCAAAGATGGCAACGGCTTCGTATTCTTTGGTGCAATCGAGGTATTTGTTTAGTTGTTTGGTGCCGCGGCCGACGCCGACGATTAGGACTCCAGCTGCGAGATGCGAATTGCGTTAGTATCGTATTTGGGATTGTGGGTATAGTAAATGGGAGGGGAGGGAAGGCGTACTGGCCATAGGGTCTAGTGTCCCGCCGTGCCCAACCCTGACATTGTTCTCCCTGCGTCGGCGATTTTGGCGGGTGAAGGATTGCACCTTGTCCTTGTACGCGGCATGTTGTTTTTGAGATTCAATGTGTTCTTGGAATAATGTTGATGACTTGAAGATATCTTGAAGGGAGCGGAGGAGTTGGGCGGAGGTTCGATTGGGCGGTTTATTGACGGCTAGGTACTCAAAGGAGTATCGTTAGTTATTTGAAGCTTGGATCTATGAGGATATCACGATTCCTGAAGCTGCGCAGCTGGGTCGTAGTTATAGAATTCACAGGTACGGAAATTATTTAAAATCCTAGGTGTGAGCATTAGAGAATGCAAAGGATAAGACATACCTATAATGCCATCGGTCGCCATCTTTGAGGTAAGGAACCTCTGCATTAGGGTGCTCTGCGGGGGAATGCAAAGCTTAAGGAATGATGCGAGTTTGGCGGTCAGCAGGCTTGAAAGGCTTTAAGAAATTTGCAGAAAAAGCCGCTTTGGGAAGAGCCGCAGCAGAAGAGCATGATGCCGGATGCCTGTCGGTCACGTTATCCTGCAACACTTTCTCTTCTGTTGCTTTTTATCGGGCCGGCTTGAGGAACATGACTAAAGATCACTGACGACAAGTTATTAATCGGCTGAATAACGGTTTAAAGAACTACCAGAAACCATATTAAGCGGGCTAGCTATATAATATGGTTTATATAAGACCAAAACTCGGGATATTTCAAGTACCCACAAGCTCCTGTTGGAATTAACCCGGAAGACTAGGCTCAATTTGCTTTGGTCGTAGTCATATGTTATAGAAAATTAATTAGACGACTCAAACCATAAGGTAAAAGCTAAGACTCAACGGCTAGTACTCTGCTACTAAGAGTTCTGCTACTCCAAAAAAGCAAACTGAACGCTGACATGAAAACGCCGTGACATGAAAAACCAAAGGGTATCAACTGTGGACATGCGAAGGGCCAAAAAAACAAACGTGGCTTGCGTATATATATAGAAACCGAAGGAGAAGAAAAATGCTCAAATCCCTTCAGCCGGACTTTCTAACGGCACAACCGTAGCAGACCCCGAATCCTTCGCCGTCCTATAAATAACATACCCCACGACCAAAGACAAAACAATAGCCCCTCTAACCGCCTTCTTGACCAACCTGTTCCACTGCCTCGTCTTCGAAAACTCCATCGGAGCAGCAACAGTCGGCGACTCGGACTCGGTGTACTGCTTCGTGGCGAGCAACACCGTCGGCGTAGTCGCGCAAATAACATCAAGCTCATCCACCAACCTCCTCGTCAACTTGAACACCTCGCAGGACTCGTTCAACACTTCGGCCCTCTCCTTCGGCGTCAAGAGTTCCTCGGAAGCTCGTAGTCCATCGCGGAGTTTTTGGCGGAGTTCGAGTTCTTCCTTTGTTGAACGGCCTTCGAAGGCGAATATGGCGATTCCAGGGGCGGTTTTGGCTTCTTCCGGGACGGTTTGATGTTGCGCCAGGGCGAGTTTTCGGATTGCGGCGCGGGCGATGGCGGCTTTGATGTGTTGGCCGCCGGCGAAGAGGGCCATGTACAGGCAGTGGATGTAGGCGAGGAGGAGATGGGGTTGTTCTGTTGTTGTTTGGCGGACGTATTCCGTGACGTAAGCTCTCGCGGGGGAGGATTTGTTGATCTTTGGCTCGTCCTTTTCGTCCTTGTTTTCTTCTTCGTAGCGATTCAGGTCGCCTTCGAAAGCGGCTGCGCGGTGGATCGCTGGGATGTAGACGTTTTCAAGGATGGCTCGGGTTCGAGATGGTGTTGAGGACGAGCGAATGTGGGCGTCGAGGGAAGCCTCAAAAGCTGCATAGAGAACGGAGAAGGACATTAAGCCTAAATAAAGAGTTATTATAAGCACTGGTCTATGATATGAGCAATAAAAGAGTATAAAAGTACCTTCGTGAAAAGCTCTTGGGTCCTTCAAGCCTAGAGGCAGGCGGCTCATAATAATCATGTTTAACTCATGATGCAAAGACCTTTAATGCGAACAAGCTCATATTAGCATCATGTATGCACAAAAATAAATATAAAGTCGTAATAAAGTAACAAGATTATAACTATTTAAGAGGTCATAAAACACATACGCAGTCTTGTAGTTAATCTCATCACCCAAGGAAATATCCTTTGTGGAACTAGGACTATTGTTGGGCAGCATCTTTTTTCGTTATGTGTCACGATAGCCAGGAACGGTTCCTGAGGCTCCTCCTATCGCGGCTCAACTCAAAATAAAAAAAAGCCGGAAAAATGAACGAATAGGAAACTTGTGCTACCGCAATCGAAGTAAGGGTATCTCTAGAATGGGAATGCGGATAGATCATCTAGATAAAAACCAGATAAAAAGGGAAGGGGGAAAAAAACAAGATCTATAAGTTTGGAAGGGAGGGAAGGAAAGTATAATAAAATAGCCTCTCAAAGAGCTCACAAGTTTCTCCTTCCCTTCTCATAGTTCTTAATTCTTTGGTAATAAATAAACTATAGCAGCATCGGAGTCCGAGGAAACCAGTAAAACTGACCTGAAGGGCGGGGGGGCCCAGAAAAGGCGGGCGAAAACAAAAAACACAAGCTGGGCTTAAACATTAACTAATTTGGTGGAGGCTTGCATCAACGTGGGCGGCGGGGGGACACTTGTGACTGTACTGACTGGTGTGATGTTTTTTTTTTTTTTTTTAAGTTTCTACCTGCTTTCTGATCCTTGCGGTGGCAGCTCGCAGCAGCTGTGGGTCATGCATACGCAACAGTTTCTTTTTTTTTTTTCTGGCGTGTCGAAAATGACAAGTTTAATACCCCCAACCAGCTGTGCCAGGTGCCTTGCCTTGTCTGTTACCTTTTGTTCTGATTTTCTTGTTCTGCTGGGTACAGTTCGTGCTCGTAAAGTCGCTTTGCAGGTGGGTCTGCCACTATCACCTGCAAGGGTTTCTTAGTTTGTGTCTTTCATGCCGGCTGTCTCTTTGTTGCTTCTTGTTTGCTGCACCACCCACGAGGGGATGGGGATGACTGGCTGTCTTGTCCTTGTCTGTTGGGGAAACGGCGAGGATCTGAAAGTGGAAGGACGGCCTTGTATCTTGCTCTTTGGTAACCCCCGCTGCTGGATCGTATTTTCTAGATTTCGAGATCCTTTTAACTGTCATTTTTAGACGGTCGCTGTGTCCTTTATTCTTTCTTTGAAATACAGTTATCTCTTATCAAAAACATGTCTCTAAAGATCTTATCCCCTTTCAAAGTTAAAGGGCAAGATTTACAAGCGAGATCAACTCCTTCTCTCAAACGGCGCTGAGATCGGTCTTTAAACGGTTAATCGGCTTCCCCCCGCTGGCATTTTCTCAGGCAAAAGAAAAAAAAAAAGAAGAACTAAAATGCCGGCCCTAAGATCAAAGACCAGGAAAAACTTTCATCTCCTTCTGCTAGGGCATTCTCACTAAAACAAAGAAATAGGTCAAGGTAAAGCTATGCGACATGCCCGGTCTATGCCGACAATAAAAAAAAGCAAAGGAAACAAGTGCCAGCCCGAACGAAAAACAAAAAACAAGGATTAGAAATTTATCATGCTTTATCAGATCCGCTGAGGGCTTTCGGATCAGTGTCCCATCCGAATGGTCTAACTGCATAAAGTTGTACAGGCCCTCATACCCTCCAGGGACCCCTTCCCTCCGATGGGAGGGGAGGAGAAGGAGGGGGAGGACGCACTGGTAAAACATTGCATTGACAAGTGTCTATGGTGCCATCCCGACGGTGGGGGCCTTATCTAGAAAAGAGCTCTGCGCGGAATAAAAAAAATAAAATAAACAAAGCCAAGATGAAGAATTATGGTACTGGCGAAAATAAGACCGCAGACATTTCTTGTAAACAAATTTGCAAATCTTGGGAATCAGCCGATGTGGGAAGCTAAGCAAGTAGGTCTCTCGGATTAATGGTTTCTCGAGGAGCGAAGCTGCGCGACGAGAAACTCGGGTCATTGGGAGCGATATCGGGGTCGCCTTCAAGCCCTAGTAGCTCTGGATATGAGGCTTTAGGCCATTCGCAGTCCGAAGCATCATGCAAACATGCATACGGCGCACGGGGATAATATGGAGTATTCAATAACCAATACTGGTCATATACGACCATTCCATTTTTAAAAAATTGTCGCAAATTAGATATTAATTCCATCGAGAAGCTTCAGCCAAGCCCACGACATGTTCTGTACTTTTTTCGAGTAATCATGAAATCGCAAGCTTCGCTTTTGACGACCTCTGACTCTTTACAATAAGAAAAATGACCATTTTGTTACAGAAAAAAATCCAAGTAGCAATGCAAATGAAGGAAATATAGCCGTCCCTTGGAAGTACTTTAAACAATTCGTCATTCTGAGCTTTCCCCTGGGTCCATGCGTGGGAGACGCTTTAAGGCAATCCCCTCCTTGTGGAACGAAATGCGCAGAGAGAGGGTTTAGGCAAATTCGTCCCTAACGCTACCCATCGGCTGGCCTGGACGTTAGCGCAACACAATCCTTCGGCCTTCACGATTGTTCGCAAACATTGAGAACCTACCGCGATTCTGGCACCATCAATCTTTTCCATATCTAACGAATCCTTCCTCGATGTGTCCTTCCCTTTCGCGAACAATGGTCTTTTCAAGGATGTTATTATATTATCCGACCGCTAGAGTAGGAGCAAAAAAAAAAAGAACGGACGTACTCGATGTTAGTCGATCCAATGGTCTCATTCGTTCCAACCGATCCACCAACGTGAACATGTGGTTCTGGATGTTGAAATTTTCCTAAATATTATCAAAAACCCGGCCAATGCAAAGACCAAACCCGCATTAATTGCCCCAGTCAGCTTGTTCCTCTTTTAAAAGGGCCAGAGTAGTTATAAAAAACGGTTCGAGGCTGCATTAGGGGGGGGATCTCTGGGGGCAGTCGAACCGGAAGACGCACTCGCGGTCTTCATAGGACCTATCCTGCTGCTGTCAACAATGTAATCTTCACCAATACAACCATGATCGTGAATGGTAGGAGCGTGACGCTTGATCGGGGAATCTAGTGGTGGGATTTTAGTTCCCGAGATCATGTCTTCTTCTCCTGTTGCTGTCATCTTTTTTTTTTTTTTTTTTTATGATTTTATTGCGGTATTGGTTTAAACAATATCGATGGTGTTTTTTTTGAAGTTTGGATAATTTTGATATAAAGGTATCACGGAGGATTTTAGAATTATTTCTTCGATTACAGTTTCTAGAGTATCGAATAACTCGCAGCAGAAATATTCAAGCCTTAATATACTACCAAAACAAGAGCCCCTCATCCTCCATTCAGCCAGAGGTCAAATGATGCCAAACCAACGTCACAGCCCGTTGACGATACTTCCACGCTACGAAATCTAGAACGAAACAGAAAATCCTCACGCGACAAGAGCAAATGTACCCAAGTATACCTTTACCCGTACATATGAATACGAAAATTCGTCTCGATATACAAACCCTCACCCCATCTTTCTCGTTCGCTTCTTCTACCCTCCATGATCAATTTTCCCCAGTTGGGGTATCTTGTTTGCTTTGTCACGCTAAAATCAGCTGTCGGTTGGATGAAAAAGGGTTTTTGCCGGAGGAGGGGATGCAAATGACGTCGGACCCTTTTTTGACCGTTTTGGGGCAAAAAATAACTGGACGGATATGAATCCCGTGCAGATATACACCCTTTCTAAGAATTTATACATTTACCCCGGATTTTTATCGTTGAACGTTACTTTCGTTCGAGTATCGATTGATTACTTGATTCTTCTCACTACTAATAACAATATTAAAATTGACAAAATTCCAAAAGGAAAAGAGGTAATATAGTAAAAAAAAGAAGGAAGAAATCCACATGCGCCACTAAACTCCCCGCTTTTTTCCTTTTTTTGGTGCGAATACATGCATAGAGTATACAAAGGAAGGAAAGTCAACATGCAGATGGCGGATCCAAAAGAACGGGGTATTAGCAAAATATAACTAGGTAGGTAACTGAGTAAGTAAGTACCCAAGTACATTGGTACTTAGCTACAACAGGTAAAAAAAAAAAGGAAAATATCGGTAATCAGCGGGCCGCCCAGTAGGTCAGACAGGGAACAGGACTTTGGTAGAAAACAAGCAAAATGTTACCATTTGACAAAACAGTTGCGCCTCTAATGTTCTTCGGGGGTAGCTGCGATAGCTGGTGTAGGAGAAAGAAAAAAAGTGAAAAAAATGGCTTGATCTAGCAATTGTGGTTGCGATATATATACCTGCTAGAATAGCACAAAAACGGTACTAAACATGTACAAAGAAAGAATCAAAATGGCTAGGATTAGGTAGATCCTAATAGTTTCTTGCCCAGCAGGAGTCTGCTCTTCTTGCGGATACTATAGTAACCCGTTAGCTCGGGGAATCAGACTTAACTAGTGCAAAGTTGGTACTCACCTTTCCTCAGACTCCCCAGCAATCCCGTCTCTCGCTCTCCTATCATTACTCAAAATACTTAAATGTCTTCCCAACGTATTGTGAAAGATCCCATGCCTCTCATCAGGGCCCTCTCCGTTCCTTGATATTGGCCGAGCAGTTGTCATCGTCAAGTCTTCACTGCTGTGCTCCGAGGATCCACCGGTCAGACTCAGAGACCCATTCGAGCGGACGCTAGACGCTCGGGTGGTTTGGCGCGCTAGCGGCGAACCGGAGGAACCTCGTCTATCCCTCCCCACGACCAGATTAGGCGCGGATCTGGCCGAATCTTCGTAAGAGTTAGATAGGTATGATGAAACATCGCTATCGCTTCCGAGCGAGGTTGCCGCAATAGCTGCCGTCGATCCTGCGATCAAGGTCCGGAGTTGAGAGCCTTTCGTAAGATGCGGCCGCCTGTGGAACATCTTGTGCTCAATAATGGCACCTGTGTGAGAAATCAAAGCGCGGATGACATCTATAAGGCTAGTTAGCTTTGAAGTTGCAATGCTGTGAAAACTGCAAGTAAAACCTACCTTTCTTCAATCTCACCAGCAAATCGAAATTGCTCCACGTCTTATTCCTATACTCCAATGTCGGCATGCGGAACACGAATTGGTGAATATCCTCAATGTTCCTATCACCCCTGCCCTTGTAGCTCAAACACAGAACCACACTGGGAATCTTAATGTACGCTAGAGTCATATAATTCGAAGCTCTGCTGATCATCTGGGATATCTCGTCCGTCTTCTCCTTTTGGCCTTTATCGGAGTTATTCTGGCTGTTGGTTCGTCCGAAGACGCCTTTCCTTCCAGCATGATCAGATTGATTCGTCGACGAGGTGTTGCTCAATCTCCTAAACGATGGCGACAGTGGTCTAAGGTTGTTCGCATTGCCTTCGAGCGATGTCCTTGGAGCGGCTTCGTCTGCGGTCTTCTTCGATAATGTTGGCAAAGACTCGAAGGATTGCTGGCGTTTCATGCTGAACCGGGGCTTCAACGACTTCCCCCCAGCATCTAGTGTGGCTGTCTTGGGGCGTTGTGGCTTGCCACCCGAGGTATGAGGGCGTTTTTCCGAAGTGATAGTGGGAACTAATCTATCCTCAAGGAGCGAGGTATCTGGCGAAGGATCCACAGAGTCGTCAGATATCTTGCGTTCAAGTTGGCTACGTATTCGCTCATCTCCAGAATCCCCATCCGAGTCACTATCGTTGGGTAGGCTGTGAATATTCGGTTTCATCATAAATGGAGAGAATCCTTCGGAGGAACCCGAACCAACTCCGGGGAAGATGAATTCGAAGAGTTTCTCTCCAACATCCCGATCTAGCTGAATAAGCAGAGGGAAGAGGTTGACTTCAAAGTGATCCATAACCGGAATACCCGCGATAGCTTCAAGCATGTACCAATATACTCGAAGGATCTTGTTTTGGTGTGCCTTACTTGCTTCCAAGGTCTCTTCAAGGTAGGGGGCAATCATCGTAGGGTATGTGGCGTCAGGTAATCTGTTAAATCCCTGCAACATTTCCACTTCAACGGTGTTAAAGTTAGATCCGTCGCTGTTGTCTGTTCGTTCATAGAGGGCATTCGTTAACTTGAGGTCCACAAACGGTTGATCCTTGTTTAGCACGAGATTTGCAATGATCTCGCCTGCGCTAAGATACCATCTTAATAACCCGGTCGTTTGCTGTCGTTCGTCGTATTTGCGCTGGACCGACATGATGGACTTCATGGTGAAGAACAATTCATCTTCACAGATTACTAGGTCTTTCTCCAAGGCCAACCGATCTAACCACCCTTGCTTATCGAGCTGCCTAGCGTTAATCTGGAAATGAGTCTTGATTTCTTCGAGTTGTTGGATCCGGCTTTGGAGAGACGTAATAGTGGCTGGTGCACCTGAAAGATCACTGAAGTCGGATGCTAGGATGATTTTCTCCAGTCTCTCGTTTCTACTCTTCTCCAGGGGCTCCGAGTAGAGTAGCAAATCCAGCACAATAATGTATAGAGTAAAATACTCCACCGAGTTCGAAGAGACCTCCATCCTGTCGAAATTAACCCACACGTGGTCGACTCGAGGCTCCGATTCGACCAGGTTTGAATTGTGCTCCGAGGTGCCCGAGTCCAGACCCTCATCTATCAATTTCAAACGAAGGGAGTTGTGCTTGTCTGCGCGCAAAGTTGTAGAAGTTTTCTTGACCACACGTGAGAAGCCATGAGGATTGATATCGAACAATAACATATTCTCAAGCGGGACCCACGGTGGCCATGAGGTATTCTTGACGCATCCATACTGGTTATTTGAATGCAGAATGTGTAGAGGCGAAGTAAAATCTTTGTGCCTTGCGACGAACGCTTGAGCGTTCTCTAGCTCTAGGGCAAAACGTCGTTGCACTAGACCGGAGATCGGATCGCTCAACCTCTCCTTGTCCATAACGGATATAACGGTAAGCTGCATGCCTTGTGAGGTAACAAGCAACGCAGAACTCTTGTTCTTCTCACTCTGCATCTGGATCTGCGGTGCGATCAAGCGAACATGATAAGAGTTAAGGGGTATATATTCTTCGGATATACCCTTTTTGAGGTCGGTAGGAGCAGCTGGGGCGCCTCCCATTGACAGTCGTCGGCTCCTTGGCCTTGTTTCATCGTCGGCCGTCGCCATTTTGGTCTTATCATTTAGCAAAGCCTCAATTCTTGATTGCACTACACCAGGCTCTTCTGAATCCTGGACGCCATTCTCCCAGACTCCCTTCATCGCTGCCCTATCAGTGTCAAGCTCCTCAGAAAGTTTCTTTTCTTTCTCGTGTTGCTGTTCCTCTACTAGATCAAGAATGAACTTGACGGCTCTTCGCGACATATAGTACACAAAACCTCTCCGTTGGTTGACTTGGTGAATATAGCGTAGGATAACATTTCGTAGGTCATTGCTCCATTTGGCTTGCATATTGTGGACGATGAACCGATTATTGAAATCGTCATCCCATTCAGTGAAAGGTTCAGCATCCATCATTTGGATATCCGAGGGGTCAATCCTTGAATCTATACTTGAGCTATCATCGTCAACCGCTGTTTCATCCAAGTATTTGGACATATTCCTGAGCATATTCTGGAGGAACTTGATTTTATCCATCAATACTGAGCTTTGCTGGATAAGGCGTTCGGACTCTCTAGTAAGCTTTGGGTTATCCTTGTCTAGTTTGATACTTTCTGCCAAGGTGTCAAGTAACTCTTTGTTTTTTCGCAGTTGAGAATGAACTTTCTCCATACGTGATTGGATTAGGCCGCACTGGATCTCGCGAGGATCATTGTTCCGATTCATGACACAGTCGTGGGTAGCCTCATGGCCGAACGGGCTTTTCCGTGCTTTAGTTCCGCCTTCTCCGCACCCATGATCTGTTTGCCGGAAGTACGTGAATCGAGGGGTAGAAGCGAGAGGCATGATCTTGGTTGAAGGACTGAACCTTGTAGGGAGGATCCAATCCAACTCGACAAAGTCGTCAACATCAATCCAATCCGTATCGCCATCTGATATGGAGAAATTGGATGAATCGCCAAGGGGAGTTGCATTGTCGTTGACTGGAATATCGAAACCGGTCCAATCTTTCACCTCCTCCGAGTTGGAGCTAGCAATTGTGGCAGAAACCGCTCTGATATCTGCAGTATTGAAATCCAATTCCGCTTGATGAATACTCATATTGGTGGTCCTTCTTTCAACATTCAGACCCTTTAGTTTGATGATACTTTCTTCCTTCCGCTGGTGTGCGTCCAACGTAAAGCGATGCAATTTCGCTTTGAGACCAGTAGCAGTGATTGTGTCTGTGGAAGTTCCGCTAGCATCGGTCCTATATTCTTCCGCTTCCTTGTGTTTATATATATGACTAAGGTAGAGAGGCGATAGCAAAAGCTTATACTTAATAGTCGCTAAATGTCTGCCGAATTTCTTTGTCGACTTTTCAACCCCAGGGAAAAGACGACCTTGCCGGATTGGTAAAGACATAACACCCGAGAAGAGACCCCACCAATCGAAGAAGTGTGTGAAGACCCGAGGTGTCAAATGAATCGTATTGTAGGCAGAGGCCATTTTATTGCTGGTCCAGTCATGATTAACTGGAGCAATCATGGAGATGGAGAGATGTATATGGTGGCTCCTAAAGCCTTTGAATGCATCGTATACCTAGAAAGTGGGTTAGAATTTGCTTGTTAAAGTTTTAATTCGGTATCTTTGGCAATCTTACCTCGTTGGAGTTCTTCCGCAGCGTCTTCACAGCCTCAGGACTCCGCAAGGTGATATCGTAGTGAGGAATGAATGCCAAAGACCGTTCTCTCTCCGTCCAATCGGCTTCTTGGGTGGTCTCCTGCTCGAACACAAGGCCGAGCTGCCATTTGACACCGCCAGTAGCTTTCAGAATAACCTTTTTGAATATGGCAACACTCTTATAGCTGCCACTACTCGTAAAGCTCTGGCTATCATCAGGGATGCCTGATGATTCTTCAAGGCTTTCAAGGGCTTGTTGGCTGAAATCAGGAATTGCAAGAAAGTACTCTTTGCTCTCCACAACGAGGAAGTTGAGAGGCTTGTCATCATCCGCTACAAAACAGCGAACATCTCCTCGCCAGCATTTCACAAAACCAGCGCCGTTGCCTGTGATTACATATGGATCTCTGGAACCTTTCAAAGTGACTTGAACATCTCCATCGTCCTTCCAAGCCCAACGTATGCGCGAGTGAACCGAAAGCCTTAGCTTATCCCAAAAACCTATCTTTTCGGAAGGGTCGGCGTGTGGCTTTGTGAATGTTTCAAAGACCATCATCATATCCTGTATTGCTGGCTGATATGACGTGCCCCACGTCACCCGGGTGGTATACGGCGTGTTAATAGAGATATCAATGTCAGAGTAAGTCTTCACGGGGGAAACTGTTCGATGAACATCTACGGCGAATCCCTTCTGCTTCTTCCCATCTCTATCTTCCGGGGGGACAATGTCAACACGGACGTGTAACAAAGAATTCTTGTCTCGTAGTTCCTCAGCAATAACAAAGTCGGTCTCCAAGGACCAAGCAGGTATTTTCGGGGACTGGACAGACTTCATTTGAGGTATATGTAGCAGCGGCAGTGGATAGTCTCTCAGATTTATTCGAGCCTCGCCCATGTTAAGCTTAATATGCATCGGTACGAGCAGAGAGAACTTTGTGTCTTCGGGTAGACCCTTGCCAACTTTGTAGAGGAATTTCGGAAGCTCGCTAAGAGGGAAAGAGGGCTTGTCCAACGTTAAGTCGAAGTCCACGATGGAGGCAATAGCAAGAGCAGGCCTAGCCGGAACCTCGAGGATTCTTTCAGTCTCTTCCACGTCCGCTGGCAAGTCGTCTTCGCCCATGAATTTGCGCCGCATAGCTTGTATTCTAGACCGAGTTTTAGGTACCGACATTTTCATCTTTCTGATCCAGACTTGGGAATTGTGTTCTTGAAGCTTTCGCCATGCGGCATCAATTGAGACCTTCGATTCACAGGTCGGGCCTTGAGCATGTTCGAGATTATATCTCATCTTCCGCGTCGGCCGGCCCCTAGAGTCCGTCTGTTGGGAGTCGTCCTCCGTGCCATCCTCATTCTTGGCATTTAAAATACTGGCAGTCTCTGGAGTTTGAGCACCATTGCCCGCAGTAGGTATTGTCTTTGCAGAATGTCGTCGATTCTTCGATTCTATCACTTTCGCGACTTTTGCATCGAATGCCTCCTCACGGGCTAGGCGGTTCTTCTGCTCGCTCAGGCCGATGCGATATATCATAGCTAACTTGCTCTCAAATGGGTCGTCCTCGAGCTCAAATTGGAGAGCCTTCGCTTTGATCGAGATTCTCGGAATCACCTTTGCCTCTTCAGCTTTCTTTTCGAGTATGTATTCATTCGTCCCTGATTTGAAGCGATGGAAGAGCTGCTGAGAGGCCTTGACAGCATTGATAACGTTGTCCGTCACCCTATATAGAACAAGTTGGTGAGGCACCGCGATACGGATAGCTTCCATAGTTAGGTCTAGCGAATTTCGCTTTGAAAAGACCTTTTGGGATTCATATCGGCCTTGCCGCATATCTGCTCGAAGATGCTTGGCACTTATGACTCTAGCCCAACAGTCGTTTAACTTGGGGCTAGTGACGTAAAGCCTGATATTCCGAGATTTTAAGAATGGGAACCCCCATCGTTGCCGACCAGCATCAAAATGATAGATGTCGAGCATCATCTTCGGATCTTTCGGGAACTCGGCCTTAATCTTGATATGCCGGACTCGGATGTCCACACTAACGAACTCTTCCTGCCCCATAGGGCTTTCTACAAAATCTATCCCGCTGAATTGAGGGGTTTGCAGGAATGGATCCGTGGGCGAGGTAGGTTTCCCTGTAGCCTTTACGGCATGGAAGTCGCCAAACGCTTCCTTTAATACTTTCCCTGCTATAAGGATTGAGTAGTGGCGTAAGAGCGAGTAGTTGAAGAAGAAGTGCTTTGTGTGAGACGTGATGAGCAGTGTAGGGCCATCTTGGTCAGTGATGGATGCAAGTGCGAGCTCAAGGTGAGGTAATGCGCACATCACATCAGTATCCCAGGTTTCAGCCGAGTCCACCATAAATCCCTCTAATCCGTGAATGTGAAATGACAACTTTCGCCCGTCCGTCGGATTCTTTGAAGGGCGAGGTCCTTGAAGGGGTAGCTTTTCGTCGATTCCAATGGCCCTAGATGTCCTCCGCTTAGGATGACTCTTTTCGCGAGATTTACCAGTCGTCTGAGACTTGTATTCTAGGGACCAGGAATCAATTTGGACCGCGGCACCTCGTACATCCGTTGATATTTCTTCATCTTTGCCAGCTACTTCGAAGCTAAAGTCCTTCGCATCAACCTTGAATTGGACAAACCATTGAGGGATACTGCGTAGGAATGACTGCTGGTCGAATCCATTTTGTGGGATCTTCTCCGGGACGAAATCCCGTTGGAATTGCCGCACCATCTGCTTAATACCCTGAACGATCTCCATCCGCACCATCCTTGTGGTACATGAACCGATGAAACAGGTTCCTGCAAGTCGCACTTCCGGCGACGCATCGAGCTGTGCCTTGAGTTCGATAGTCTCTAATTGGAATAGATCATGTCTCTCGCCACCAGCAGCCCGATAATACAATCTTTGACTTGCAAATCTGAAAGACGTTGTCACCACATAATGGCTTTGGCCCGCTGATGCATGCGATGACTCGACTTCAGTAGACGTGGAGGAAATACTGAAGATCAGCATATCCGTCAGTGGGGCGTTCCTTGAATTTGTTTTGCCGAAAGCGGGTAGCAGAACCCTAACTACTGGTTCATGGACTGAAAATTTGATGTTGGTCTTTGGGAGAAGTCTAGATATTAATTGTTGAGGTACACCGAGACCAGACGGCCTGGGTTCCTTTTTCTTCGGTCTGAACAGATTGACAACTATCGGAAGATGTTTTGGTTCAAGGTCCACGGACGGAGATGTCACAACAATGTTGGCGTTTAGTACATTTGAATTTCGGTCTGCTTCAGGGCATTCTGCTAGCTCGATAATCTTAGAAGGGAGGGTCGTTTTTGAAGTGACTGTAACCATCGGAACATATAACAGCTGATCGACCTTTCCTCTCTGGTCGTCAATCTTGAATGCTAGAGAGAGAGCAGCTAGTAAAGCTTGGTGGGCAATATCATTTGGAGAGAAGTCCCTATACGGGGTTAAGATTAACTCAATTCACTTTGTCCTTTGGGCAGAGAGCTTACATTCGATGGGAAGGGCTGTCCTGCTCCAGTCGGTGTAAATCTAGGCCAAGTTCTTTCAGAGACATCGTAGCGATAAGTGGCTTTCCGGAAGGTCGAATATCGTTAGCTATTTTTGAGACCTCCAAGACTGCTACGGCGACCTGGACTTCGTGTAATCCATTGATTATCGACGTAAAAATATCTTTAGATTCTGTCACAATTTCGACAAGACGCTCAGTGCGGCTTCCCGGCATCGACATCTCCCCCATAATGGACCCCAAGGACAGATTGCGTTTCCGATTGAATTCAACTTCTCGAGTTTTGGTTTTGGTTTTGGCATTCTCTCTAAACTTGGCGATGTCGTCCAAGGGAACTCGCATCTTTCCGACCTTCACATCGATCGACACATCTTTCAACACTTGGTCCTGATGCTCGAGGACTCCACCAAGATTCAGGTTAATAGTGTCGGTAAGCAAGAAGGGGCTGCTTCCATCTGCTGTGAGAAGAATGCTTCTGCACGCGAGAATGCATTCAAAAGGGTGTCGCTCTTCACCCGCTTCGCTTGAAGTGTTGGAGGTGCCATGGGATGGTCTAGAATCCTTCCTCGTAGCTATTGATGCTGACACAGAGCCAATCTGAATTTTCCCAGCTCCGCATACCTCTAAGGTTGTATTGTTCAAGATGACGTCCACCAATTTTATCCAACCCACATATCTCCGCAAAAGATGCAGTAATTTCCGGCAGCGGTCTACCAGCTTTTTCGTTTGCTCCACCTGTCTTTTCGTTCTTTGCTTGAAAACGTCATCTCCTCCTCCCTTTAGAAATGCATGCAAGTCTTCGGTACTCTGAACGGGTTTCTTTCCTACGCTCTTATCCTTCTTGATCGTACCGTTAGTTGCGTTATCTTTTTTTGAAGTTTCATCTGTTGGCGAATTTGATTTAATTGAGATTGTAGAATCTCGAATAATCAAGCTGATCCATGTTGGTTGCGAAAATGTTGGCCTATGAAGCAAGAGACCCGCCCGAACTATATTGAATTCGATATCTCCTCTCGTAAATCGAATGCCTCTAATCGAAAGATATCCAAATCGCTGTATCGATACCCCTGTAATAATCCGTAAAACCGCAAAGAATAGGAAGGTGCAAAAGTAAAAGACAACTATCACTCCTAGCAGTGAGGATAGTGTCAAAGAAGTGAACATTCTCCCGTCCCCAACCATTTTCAATCGTTGGACAGTATCGTAGCCAGCGGTCGCCTACTCAGCGACGGCAAAGGCCGCCACCGTTTTTTGATAGAGGGCGATTCACTCGAGCAGGGAACGTTTTTTTGCGCCGGGAGTATATAGGACCAATAGTTAGGTAAGAGGCGAAGGAGTTGTCTTGCGAAAATGCTCGCGTTGTACCACAGATTGGATAATTGGATGTGTTCATCGAATCGAGGGTTGGTAAGTTCTAACTTTCTAGGATGGTCGCAAAGTTTCGTTGTTTTCGATTTCGAGAAGCTAGGTATCTTGGTTTTGTAAGGAAAGTATAGTGACCGGACTTTGTATACGTTGGGAGAGTCGGGGAGAGCGTGAATTTTTGTACGTAGCGTGTTTGGTTGACAGTCTTCCTGCTCCTCCTCTTCCTCCTTGTCCTTAACTGGGGTGAGATAATAATGTTACGTCGAAGAAGAATAGCGGGATCAAGAAATAAGAAACCAAGTTGGTAATACCCACCCAGCTCGGACTGTCAGATTTTCCCAGTTCTGACTTTAATTTTGGGGGGGTGTTCCTAGCTAGCGACACCTTGTTTGGGTACGAGAAAGGTGGGCTGTCGATCTGGTTCTCTCAGCTGATTGGGCTGCAGCTGAGCCTAGATCGATGTTAGTATGCACCTGCTGAAAGGAAAGTACACTTATACATGTATCCTATATATCTGTTCGAGTAGCCTTTTTACCTTCGCTACTATCTCGTACTTGTACTTACTCTTTGAGGGGTGGGTTTGCGGGCGAGGGTTTCGGCGTTAACACCGAATAACCGGGACCATGAACATCCGGTTACATTGCATGTCGGTACCCCATCCCGAGATGCAAGGAATAAATACAAAGTAAATGAAGGGATGTCGACGAACCCTCAGGCTAGGTTAATTTGACAGGTTGTCTGTATTGTATATGAAGGACCGTTTGCGTCCCTCCCAGGAGGCTTATTATGTTAAAAGCTCGCACGATCAATCGGATAATTGAAGACAAGAAAGTAGAAGAAGGATTTCTAAGCATCATCCAACCATGTTTACGAGGTCCGGGGAATTTATTTTAATTCTCCCCAAAGCCCCGGCCTGGTGTGGCCATCCACTCAGTTCACCAATTTTAGCTGACGATGATTTCCCCTGAGTTGTTATTAACTTCGTCAACTTTAATTAACCAAATCGTGCTTGAGTCCCTCACTCCCCTTGAGCTAACCAGCTTGCTTTAGCCCTTTTCCTTGTTTGGCGGAAGCTGGTTGGGTTCTTCTTGTCTTATCTCATCCCGCCGCCAGAGAGCATTACCCCCCTGCCCCGTTATCTCCGGCCTTCCCGGGAGATGGAGCTGGACACCCCGCTCACCCGCCCAGATGTCATCATGTTGTCCTCTTCAGGAGGGAATTCAAAGCTGTTGTATACCATAGACCAAGCCAAGGCATAGTTTTGAAATGCACCTGCAAGCATGCATCTGCCTTTCACATTACTGTATGATTACTATTTAAGGTTGCATAGCAAGAGGCGATCCGAAAGATGCAGGCTAAATTGTATATTATCTGAGCACCAATGGAAGGATTCTTGCGCCAATTGGGTCTCACATATCGGAACTTCGAGAGATGGTTGCTCTGTAGCTTTTCTCGCTCTCCCGTTCTCTCGCTCTCCGCTCCACTGACTAGCCAGCTCTAAAGTGCTTGCCAGATATGTACTTGTACCCCCCTTGACCCGAATAAACGCTGCCGCTCCCGGGAGGGTGGAAGGCTTCTAGGAAAGAAAGCTGATTTGTGTGTGGGAAAGAATAAAAAAAAAAAGCAAGCCCCCACCAACCAACGAAAAAAATTTAAAAAAAAATTTGGAACAAAGAAAGAAAATTTGCCTGCGGGAAAAAAAAAAGGCCCAATCTCCCTGGGAGACAGAGCCACTCTCGCCTCAACGACAACCACTACACTCTTGCATCACCAGCATCACATCACTTAACCCTTTTCAACCACCACCCATCGTCTTGACGATATCCCCATCCCATCATCAGGTCAACCCACCTCCTGGCCAATACTCAGAAGCTTTCCGCGGCCTCTGACCTGATCCACTTATTCCCTCAAGTCAGTCTGGCCTGCTCTCCCAGCTCTACCACAATCGCATTCAGCTATGATGCTAATCACCTCGAGGCTACCGATATAGAACCCTCAACCACTACCTACCATCTTTACCAAACTTTATCAACCTTTTTAAAGCAGTGTCCTACTTGGAAGCTTCTCATTAGCAATCATGGGTACGAAAAATTGTTTCCCTGAGGCCGACTATTGGCGGGTATGGAATGGAAAGGATCCGGAAAACCATACTGCCATCTCCCTCATGTCGCCGTTGTGACACTATATTCTCTATTCAACTTGAAACCTCGAATCAAATATGGATATTTCGATTGGTGTTAAATTGAATGGAATCTTTTCTAATCGAAAATATTTTGTGCAGCTCCGAAGAAAGATCAAAAGAAGATGAGCTTGGGCGATTTCTTGGCCGACGACAGTAAGCGCCTGCTCCTACGCTGAGATGTGTCCCGACAACACGGTATTGATTTAAATTGATCTATAGAATATGGGTCTTGGGCTGATGAAATGGAGGACATGCCTACCATCCGTATGTATCCAACATCTCAACCTTTCTATTGTGGCTATCTTCTCCTGCTGACAGACTATTACAGCCTCTAGCGGTCAGTCTACACAAGCGCTTCTAGCTCGTGCAATATAAGAAGTAAGAGCTTACAATATTATAGGAGGGATGACCGGTTATGGCAATCGAAACCGAAACGATTATGGCGGTGGCCATGGTCGTTCCGGCTTTGGAGGGTCTGGTGGAGGTAAATTCTGAACGAGCTATTTAATGCTACCCTTGGGTAGAGGTTGGATATATGTTAACCTTTTGGCTTGAAAGATTTTGGAGATCGAAACCGGGACCGTGAAGAACGTTTCCCTCGCCGAGCCGAGCTTCCGCTTCCGACCAAACCACCATATACCGCCCATATTGGAAATCTTTCGTTCGACGCTACTGAGGAAGACATTTCTCACTATTTTGAACAGTGCAGCATCTCAAGTGTTCGACTTGTGAGGGATAGAATGGGAGATCGCCCAAAGGGCTTCGGATACGTCGAATTCCAAACCTTAGATGGTCTTAAGAAAGCTCTTGAGCTTAACAATGGACAGCTTGCTGGACGTAATGTTCGCGTTAGCGTCGCAGATCCTCGTAAGTGCAGATACCCAAGCTTCCGGTAGTAATTCATGGCATCTCATAGAAAAATCACTATTGTAGCCAAGGAGCGTCCGGACGACCGAACAAATGTTGATACTTGGCGCAGGACTGGCCCCCTGCCACCAGCTGAGGCTCCTCCGATGAGGAGGAATAATAGTAGATTTACAGACACGGCAAGTGAGGCCGGTGACAGATTCGAGCGTCGTGGTAGTGGTTTCCATTCGAATGAAGGAGGAGATGGAAAATTTAGGGACTTTAACAATTGGGAGAGAAAAGGACCACTTCCCCCTCCAACCCCCACCGACACACAGTCTGAATCAGGGCGCCCACCTCGTCACGACCGCGGTGATAGGAGACGCTCCCCCGCAGTCAACCCATTTGACAGGGAAAGGCAACCCTCTATCCAAGGGGAAGAACGTGGAGAAAGACAGGAGCGCCCGAGACGCGAGTACCAAAGGCCTCCACCACCAGAGCGCGCTCCTACCGCCGCCGAGAAGGACAATGAATGGCGTAGAGGAGCTCGCCCTGATGTGTCTGTCGAGCAGATCAAAGAGCAACTCAAAACCCATACAACTGCACCACAAACCCCACCTGCTCCAAAGTCCCCGGCTGCTGCTCCTCCTCATGCCCCATCCGGACCTGCCAAAGAGCGCCATGGACCTCCTCCACCAAGTCCAGGCGTCCCTCAGACACGACCGAAGCTCGCATTACAGAAGCGAAGCGAATCCCTCTCAACGGAATCACCCCAACCAACTGGTTCTGGCGATCCAAAGTCTAGTCCATTTGGTGCTGCCCGCCCTATTGACACGAATGCGAGGATGAAGGAGATTGAGGAGAAGAGGGCCGTTCAAGCGGCGGAGAGGAAGGCTAAAGAAGATAAAGTAAAGGAAGAGCGAAAGGCCGCCAGGGCCGCCGAGAAGGCGGAAAAAGCGGAGAAGAAGAGCCAAAAAGGCGAAGGTGATAGCGAAACCTCATCAGGCAGAAATTACGACGTTTTGCGACGTGCATCCGCGGCGACTACCACCGATGATGTCAATACTGCGGATCTCGACCCGGAGGAGGGCCCGGAAACGAAAGAGGAGCCGAAGCAACCAGCAAAAGCTGTTCCAAAAGTTCAGCTTCCTCAAGAGCCAACAGCCAAGCAACTTGAAGATGAAGGCTGGTCTACCGTTAAGAGAGGTCGGGGTGCCAACGGAAAGGTTTAAACGTCTGGCTACGCTTCTACCTTTATCCAATTGGATTTTATTCCTAAAACCCTAATGATCATGCCTTTGAAGCACCTGAAAAGTTTATCCCTCGATATGACGATTTTCCCCGTTACGCTTTAGACCAAAAAAAAGATCACTTCACCCTTTTGTATATTGCCACCAATGTACATTCTCGTGTGGATTTTTTGCTCCCTCTTAGTTTCTCTCTTATAATCATCTTTGTTTTGCTTCAAAATATTCTGTTGAGTCATATCTTAAATACTACACAAAAGGCGAATACGGGGTTTTCCATGTCATGGTTTTGCACCTTTTTCTTCACTCATCCTGACTTTGATGTGCTTCCGGATGAATCGAAATCTTTCTTTGCTTCCTTGGATGAGGAACTCTTTTGATTTGAAAAGACCTTTCTTGCATTATCACCATATCCGCTTTGGTTTTCTTTACTTCACTGTGTGATATTAGTAGAAAAGCATATTTCCCCCTTTCCTTTTTCCTCTTCTTTTTTTGCTGGGTCTTTTCTTTGCTAGTTATTGATGTGCTGCATCATGGTACCGATGAATATGATTTCCTACTCACTACTCTTTACTCTTCGGTTTTACTGTGCTTTCAGTATTGATAATCGTAATATCCTCCAAAAATGTGACTCCCTTGTTGCGGCTTCTTTTCCTTGGGCGATATTTTTCCTTCTTTCTCTATCGTCTCTGTCACTCATCAAAAGCCTAAAAAGTCTATGATACCTCTTATTAGCAAGTCTTTACGCATATAATACGGCGTGCTTCATAATTATATAAATCAAAGTCAATTTAATAAAATCACGAAGGCTAGCTAGCCTTTCACTAGCCTATAGAAGTGGTAATTATACCTGCAGCTTCCGAATCCGTCCTGATATTGAGGGTTGTTTCCGAGTTGTTGTAAGATGTTGCGCCAAGCCGTTTGTTTCATTGTCAAACTTTTCCTAATCTGGCCCGCACTCTGATTTGACCCAGGGCTTTAAACCCTCATTGCTGCCAAGACTAGTAAATTTTGTGTGTGGTCCCAAACCCACCGAAGCCCATTTTCGATAGTCTAAGGAAATTTTGGCTGGCGAAAACCACAGACAGACGACATTGCTATTCTCCATCCTCAACCCATCATCGACCTAATCCCCAATATTCCTTCCGACATATCCTCCAGTCCTACGACAATATCTAACTCAAGGTACTTTCATTCGATATAATCGGTCTCGATTGTTAAATTAAAACACCCCGACAAAGCTAACACAAAGATATTGCGACAATCAAAGATGACTTCCGTCAAGCACGTCCCAATCGTTAAGAAGCGTATGTAGAACCACTCGACCGAGGCAGGAGATGGGAATGAAGCTTTGCAGAGCTTGGGATCGGTGGAAATGGCTATATTGGACAGAAATGCTGACGGATTGATTTGGGGTTTGTGCAGACAAGAAGAGGTTCAACCGACACCAGTCGGACCGCTTCAAGTGCGTCGACGCTTCATGGAGGAAACCAAAGGGTATCGACAACCGTGTCCGAAGAAGGTTTAAGGGTCAGGCTGCTATGCCAAAGGTACATCTTACTTTCTCGAAGCTTGGGTTTTCTTTGGGGGTGGAATTGGGGGGTGGTTAGATGAAATGGAGATACGGAGCTTCTCTGTTGCTCCCATTTTAGTCGTATTGGACCAAAGGAACGGAAATGGTGGAACTGCAGCTGCGGAATTTCGGGACAGCAAGGGCTAATGAGCGGATTGGACGAATTGATAGATCGGATACGGATCCAACAAGAAGACGAGACACATAATGCCATCGGGCCACAAAGCATTCCTGGTACACAACGTTGCCGACGTTGACCTACTCCTCATGCACAAGGACACCTTTGCCGCTGAGTATGTCGGCCTAGAATACCAATATTGGGCTCTATAAACGGAGAAATACTTACATTTGTTGCTAGGATCTCCCACGCCGTCAGCTCGAGAAAGAGAGTCGAAATCATCGCCAAGGCGAAAGCTTTGGGTGTCAAGGTTACGAATCCAAAGGGAAGAGTTACGACCGACGTCTAAACGTTCTGTCTCTTTCCCTTCCGTTTTCGTTCATGTACCGACTCCTCCTTACGAAATACCACCAACCCTACATTACGCCCATTTTTACATTTTTTCCATAGTGTACATTTTTCTCTACGGTGTATCTTTTTTCGGCTATTACTCATTATCACGCATTGTGTCATGTTCTTTTTTTATATTATATAATTGGGAATCCGGAAAAGCAAGAGATATTGTCGTCTTTCCGAGCTCATGGGGACTTTTTTTTTTCTTTTTTTTTTCTTCCGTCGGATGGGAAGTCTGCTCTTCATATTCATTCCGCCATACATGTCCGATATACACCTGACCCTCCCTCTTAGACGCTTTCCATCATACGTTAATAGAAGGCTACCACATTCCGAATGAGAAATTAGACCCAGTTCCGGCAGATAGTTGTAATTGCTCGCAGAGCAGCCAAAGTGATATATTCCCTGACACAAGCTCTCCCCCAAAAACAACCTACAACTTCGCCTTACCCTCATCTTCCTCCCTCTCCACCACCAACTCCTCCAACCCTTTCCTCATCACCGCCTCAATCCCCACCGGCCTCCTCGCTTTACTATCCACAAAGACATGCACGAAACTCCCCACCACGCAAACCTCCTCCTTCCCGCTCTCGAAAACCCCAACTTCGTAGGTTACGCTCGACTTTCCCAGCTTTGTAACCGCCAATGCTAGATCTAAAGTATTCGGAAACTCGACGGGACGAAAGTAAGAGCTGGAGGAGTGGACGCAGAGACCGATTGTGGGGGATTGCGTGGGGAGGAGGGAGCAGCGGGTTATCAGGTATTGGTTGATTATGGTGTCGTAGTAGTGGTAGTAGATTGCGTTGTTGACGTGGCTTTTTTTTTGGGGGGGGGGGGGG
>LDUD01000113.1:82705-103141 GCA_012184295.1 Dactylella cylindrospora
TTAGTAGTGGAATTTATAATTAGAGATGGAGGTGAGGAGGGAAGGGGGGTGAGGGTATACCCGTATTGATCATTGTCGGACCAGCGTGTTTGGAAGTTGTTGAGGAAGTATTTGTAGTGTTGGCGGAGTCTGGCTTTTAATGCCATGATGGGTGGTGTTGTGTGAAGTCGAAGGGGTTGTGTGGATATATCATCTAGGAGAGGAGAATATGGCGACGGATTGGAGCATGTTGAGCACGCTGGAACTTGAACCTTCGCGTGTCGATGCTTATTATATTATATAAGTACTTGGGACGGGGCGGTTGCACAAGAGCATCTCGAAGGAATGTTGCGGTTGAATGGTGTGGACCTCGGCTGTTCCTGGCCTAGGCCTCTCCCTGTTCAAGTTGCTGGCTGTGGGGTGAAGAGCTGCGGCAGAATTGGGACGCTAAAATTTTTTGTTGCATTTTGGGCGACCAACAACTATCGGGCATAGTCATACTTGTCTAGTGCCGATAATTTTCAAGATCTAGACGATATCAGTTCTTTTACTCCCTAGGATCTCAAATTTAAGATATCTTGCTTCAACCAGCTGTAGAAAACTCGACACACAACGGGCGACCTCGATACTACCTTTAGTATCCTGCGCCCTCCCACAATCCCCACCGCATTGCCCTCCCTCCCCCGCCAACCCTCTCTGTCGCTGCTCGTCCGACACCCCGCATACCCACCTCTCGCCCTCCAACTCTTCAAAATGCCCGCCGAACCCTCCAAACCAGACTCCCTCCCCTCTCCCCCAGATGTGGCCATAACTCCCGCCACCCCTTCGGTCCCACCTTGGTACTTTGAAGGCGGTCTCCGTCGCGTCAAACCTTACCATTACACCTATAACACATTTTGCAAGGAGCGCTGGCGGAATAAAACAATCTTCGAAATCTACGGTACGGAGTTTAGAGATCGCCCGCAAGAGTATTACGTTCGTGAGGTCCCTTTCTCGTTACTTCTCTGCATCCTGAGACCTGGACGGCAACTAACACTTCTCTTTTCGTCTCAAAACAGAAAAATGCAGTCTTAACGGGCATGATTTCCATCAATGGCGTTCCCACGCATTCACTTGATCAGATTATCAGGAATGGAGATATAGTGACGCATACTTTACATCGCCATGAGCCGCCGGTTACAGATAGGCCGGTATCAATAGTCTGCGAGACTGATGATATGATTGTTATAAACAAGCCCGCTGGGATGCCGGTGCATCCTGCGGGGAGGTATCATTATAACAGCGTGGTGGAGATTATGAGATTTGAGAGGGGAGGTTGGAATCCTATGCGTACGTTAATTTTCTGATTGTCCTATATCTTGGTATTGGACTACAGAGACTGATTGCGGAGTTGAATGTAGCTTGTAATCGACTGGATAGGTTAACGTCCGGGTTGATGTTCATCGCAAAGACAAAGGAGGCGTCGAAGAGTATGATGCTGCAGTTACAGACGAGGACGATAAAGAAGGAGTATGTGGCTATGGTGAAGGGGAAGTTTCCAGAGTATGTGATCCTTGCATCCTGATTGCCCTTGGAGGTGTGCACATTCCGACTGGGATCTCCATGCTGTATAGGGGAGATATTGTCGTGGAACAACCGATCCTTGCGATTTCGCCTAAGCTCGGTTTAAATAGAGTCCGCGCGAACGGAAAGCATGCGAAGACACTGTTTAGGAGGATGTCGTATAACCCGGCCAAGGACTATAGTGTGGTTCAGTGTCTGCCATTTACTGGAAGGACACATCAGATTCGAGTTCATCTCCAATTCTTAGGACACCCAATTGCGAATGATCCGGTATGGAAATTTGTGTTCACCAAATCCATGAAGAGAGTGCTAACTGAGTTTCTCAAGATATATTGCAATCGCAAGGTATTTGGACCTAATCTAGGAATTGGAGGAGAGGGCGATGATGAAGATATTATCACCCGGCTATCAAAAATGGGGAAGGAAGAAGTCGCAGAGGCGGTAGCATATCACGACGAGCTAGTGTACGGACACTTCTCCAAATTAACGCAAGCATAAATCTTTCCTCGGAACTAACACTCGTCTTACAGAGCGGACTACGAAAAACGTAAGGCGGAACGAATGTCCGGCGAAACATGCCCCATATGTGATACTCCTCTTTACACAGATCCGGGTCTTCACGAACTGGGCATATATCTCCACGCGAAAAAGTACAATTGTGTGGAAGGGAAATGGTCGTATGAGACACCGTTACCTGATTGGGCGTTACCAAAGGAGGGAGATATAGTTACTGATGTACCATTATTGGAGACGTTGGATATTCCATTGGTGCAGAAGGAGGCGAAAGAGGAAGAAGTTAAAACTAGTTTGGATGGGAATCTAGGTGAAGAGAAGAAAGAAGAGAAGAAGGTCGAGGTACCGAGGGAGATTACGGAACAAGAGTTGGAGATGCTACGAATTGGCGGGGAAGAGGAGGAGGATAGTGGCGAGGCGATCGAGACGAACGTAACAGCGATATAGAATACAGGACTTACAGGCTTATTATATCAATTCAGGAGCGACTGGGCATATAAATCGGCGTGCGGTTCAAAAAGCTACGGTTAGACAATATATCATTATACGACTTGACATCGGCCTCATGGCGGAATTTATGTTATTTTGTAGCATGCTCTAGAAGGCATATCGATAATCTCTAATAATATATTGCCACTATTATTACTCGAACAACTGAACATGGCCAATCCTTCATCTTTCTGCTACATTGACCTATAGTCGCTGGCACAAATGTACCTCGAATCAGTGTTCATGTAGGCTTGAAGGTCGTCGCACTGAGGCTGTGCTACTGCTTGCCTCAACACAGACAGGGTAACCGTTTGGACAGATCACGCAGCCCTCCCCAAGCAGCATAGCGTCAGGAACATGAAGACAAAAGAAAAGGGTGGACCACCGGATGGAACCACGCGGATGGGGGGATCGCACTGTGTATGCTCGACTAGGTTAAAATATTGATATAAGGAAGGTAGAAAGACTTTTGTTTGGGGTTTCCGAAAAGTACTCTTGTACCTTTCCTATTCTTTTCTTTCTGCTTTGCGGGGGCTGCTTTTATTAATTGAGTTTGACAAGTAAGCTTTCAAATGAGAGCTATGTTTTGGTAGCTGTTACCTTGTTGCACGTTGCCTTGTCGAGCGGCGTGTTTTGTTTAATTAATCCAAAGCAGACCGGCCAGGCCAGCCTAACTCAACAGTAGCAGAACAAACAACATACAGTCAAGCTCGGGCTGACACCTTTACCCTTTCCTTTCTATCGAGAACAATTCCCCCTTACATCGATGGAGAAGAAGGGAAAGTCGTCTCGGTCCATACTCACCAGGTGATACAAGGAGTTTATTCTGCTATCCTCCAAACTAACAGCAGGTTCCACCCAAAAGTATGCATGCAATCATCCTCTGCATTCCAATGTTTACCGCCGCCAAACCTCAGCAGCACTGCTAGACCCTCCTAAATGACGAGTCACGTAGCCGGCTTCCAAGAGCCTGCTGTCACCCCTAAAAAACAGAAACGGTCCAGCGTCACCAGCACCAGCACCGGAAACGGCACCACATTTGACAAATCCGATGCGGCCCTGAGAGCCGCTACTCTAAGCTTCAGCCCTCCCATCACGAGACAACCTTCGGATGAAATTTCAACGTCTCCAGCAAAGACAAATGGTGCAGCTTTGATCGCGGCGCGAGCCATAGGTACGGGAACACCGCCAAGGCCATTAGTGCTGAATTCCCCAGACAGAGCAGCAACAACGGGCTTGTCGAAGAATTCGAGTTCTGACGCGGCCCTACCGACAAGCACAACAACTACGGCGTTGCAGCCGACACCCGCTTTCTCCGCTCCTCCCTTGCTTAATGTAGGGTCCTTAAAAGCCGCCCAGCTGAGCGTCAGCAGGAGTCCATCCACCGCCTCAGGAACCGTGTCGCGTGCGAGATCTAGTAACGAATTAAACCTTACAAAAGCTGAACGAGCTGCTGCCGCCTCTCACGCTGAGGATGCGGTTTCGGGTTACGCCCAAGCTGACGGATCGCTGACCGCCGCCAAATTGAGTGCTGTTGCGAAGAAGGGAAAGGGACAACAAGGTCGGATAAATTCAGGTCGAAACGATTCTCCGCCGAGTTTACTTGCCGCTGGGTTGGCTGTTTCTAGGTTAACGGCCTCTGGAACCATGGCGCCGAATCAACCAGAACGCGATCAGGAACCGGATATACTACCACCAGCTGGGTCCGTCAGCGAAGCTAAGAAGAGGCTGTTACAGCATGCAGATGATGGTGGTGTGGACGTTCCTGTTCGCGGGCGGAGGAGTATAGATGCTCCTCTGCGATCGAAACACTCGGGGACCTTTTCGGACCCGCCGCCCCAGAGTACTGTGAATATATCACCTCTCTCGGCTGCGAAGCTAGCAGTTCAGCATTCGGGACGAAGTGCCGGAGCGAGTTCTATGGGACCATCGGCCGCCTCATCGAAACCGAGACAGCCTTCTCCGATTAAGAAAGAGATCAAGCGAGATATTACACCCACGAATCATCCTATTGCTCCACCGCCCAAACCTGCGATTTTAAAGAAGCCGACGATACAAAGTATCAAGATTACGGAAACACCGCTTCCAGCGCCCAAGCCCTCTCCGAAACCCTCTCCGAAACCGGCGGTGAAGCCTTCTCTTAATAGACTTGTAACACAAGATACCGGCACACCGCCTCCGCAGCCGATTAAACCGTTACCGAGAAAGACAAAGGGGCCTAACCGCGCCTCTAAAATATTGTCATCAATACCTGACACATCGCCTACAGCTAATTTTGATGGATCGAAGTCTAGTAAACCCGTTCAAAAGATACCCTCCAAAATCACCACGAAAACGCAGAACAATGTTGTTAAAGAAGCACCCCCACTACCACTTCCCCGCGGCACTAAGGCTGCCGTGGATGGACCAAAGTTGGTAGAAGATGTTATGCTGGAGCCCCCGACTGCGCTGAGAACAGGAGACCCCGTCAAGCAACCACCGCCGATTGTTAAACCAAGATCAACAGAGCCGATCAAACATGATATACCAATTGTTAAACCTAAACCAGTGGAACCCGCCAAACCGGATCCGCTCCCAGTTGTGAACTTGAGGACAAAACCTGTCGAACCCGTCAAACCGGAGCCACCGATCGCGAGTCCAAGGCCTGTTGAAGCTATCAAACAAGAGCTACCTATCGCGAGACCTAAACCAGAACCGGCAAAACCAAAGTTCTATGTAGATTCGATAGTCAGCCGTCAGCCACCTTCATTGTACCAGAACAAGGAAAAGAACTCATCAACTGCGACCCTTCCTGTCCTTCCGCCCCCTAGAATGGATTGGAACCGGCGAACTTCGTCAACTACATCCCTCCAAATGCTGAGACAAAATCGTACTGGGCCGGATTCAACGCGCACACCTCCACCACGACCAGCCCCTAGTTGGCGAGACGATTTGCCATACAATTTCCCACCGCAGGAAGAGCCGATCCGGCCATCTCACACTGGTGAATCACTTAGACATGCTCTCGCTGCTTCATCTCTTGCCTCCTCGCGGGCCGGATCTCCTGTCAAATCAAATCCTTTACCCTTACCACCCCGACATAGCCCCGCTTTTAGAACCACCATGCGAACGCAGGAGAAACCTCAAGAACGAGAGACTTCACCGCATAAGAAGAATCACCTCCTCGGGAAGAAGCATCCGAATAAACATAACGAGGGTGCTCGCAAACGCTGGCGAGAATTCGTCACCGAAAAGGAAAGAAAGCGATACGAAGGCCTTTGGGCAGCTAATCGCGGACTGTACCTTACTGAGAGGATGTTCGATTCCCGCCCCGATGCTAGAGGCAGGAATTTGCACCAAGATGCTGTGGCTGCGATTGTGGTTAAGGAATTGTGGAGCAGGAGTCGGCTTCCGCTCGATATTTTGGAGCAAATTTGGGATTTGGTCGATAGAGGGCCGAGACCGAAGTTTTGGCTAACCAGGGAAGAGTTTATAATGGGTCTTTGGCTGATCGATCAGAGTTTGAAGGGGAGAAAGCTGCCAGGGAAGGTGCAGGATGGGACATGGGAGAGTGTCAGAAGGATGGGGGTGGTTTTGAAGGGGTATGAAGAGTTGGGGCTGAAGGATAAAAACGTGAAGAGGGTGAAGTAAGGCTTCGAGGCTTCCTAGATGGAGACCTTGGAAAGGAGATGTCCTTGAGCGCATAGAGTAATGGAGATGTTCGGTTACGATTCTCTGTATAGACTAGCGTTTGGTTGATTGCTTTTGTAGCTATTACTATATAATATTACTAATTATACTTTATAAGAAAATTCATAGTAAAGTTAATACTTGATCACAAATTGAATTGTAAATTTGTGCTAAGCTTTAGATTAGTTCCTAGAATACGTTTCACGCATGTGTACGCGCTTCCGCTCTTATTTGGGCAGTTTAGGGATGCAGTGCGGCAGATGCAGGCGGATTGTGTGGGCCTCATTATATGCGGCAGCGAATAAAACTTTAAATTTTTTCTAAGCGAGTCGCAAATGTTCCAATCCACCTCGAGAAATTCTAACAAGTTGCGTTCTTCAGTGTGATAGCTCCACGCCCGACAATTACTAAACCATGGACTTTGCATCCCTCGGAGTCAAGCCATGGCTCGTCACCTCTTTAGGAGCCATGGCTATCAAGCGGCCGACACCTATTCAAGCTTCTTGTATTCCTGAGATTCTCAAAGGTGTGTAGTTCATCTCGATGCTCAATTTACCTGCAAGCCGCCGCTTGTCGCACGAGCACTAGTTAACATTATATGCGAGAAAACAGGTAAAAACTGCATCGGCGGTTCTCGTACTGGTTCCGGAAAGACTGTAGCTTTCGCAGTTCCGATATTGCAAATGTGGGCCCAGGATCCATTCGGCGTGTTTGCATTGGTGCTGACGCCGACGAGGTACCTTTCCCTTCCCCATCCTTGAGGATACTCTCAACTTGCACAACAGTTCTACAATGACTAACGAGTAATTTTTGTTTAAATAAACAGAGAGCTAGCCCTCCAACTCGCTGAACAATTCACCGCCCTAGGCTCCCCCCAAAACCTCAAACTCTGCCTCCTAATCGGCGGCGTCGACATGCGCACCCAAGCCATCTCCCTCTCCCAAAAACCCCACGTGGTAATCGCTACACCCGGTCGTTTAGCGGATCACATCCGCTCCTCCGGCGAGGATACAATCTGCGGGCTTCGCAGGGTTAGGGTGGTAGTTTTCGACGAGGCGGATAGATTGCTTGATGAAGGGTTTGCGGAGGAGATTGTGGAGTGTTTGAGCGTTGTGCCGGATCAGTACGGAGAAGGGGGGAAGCCGGCGAGGCAGACGTTGTTGTTTACGGCGACGGTGACGGAGAGCGTTAGGGCTTTGAAGAGTGGGGAGGGCAGGGCGAGGGAGAAGGGTGGGAGGGAGGTTTTTGTTAGTGAGGTTGATACTGAGGCGTAAGTTGCATATGTCTTTCTTTCTTACTCTACGGTCGTCTACGAGGAGAAAGCGCTAACAGTATGAATTGAACAGGCTCGCGGTACCTCCAACCCTACATCAAACCTATCTCTTCAAGCCATCCACCGTCCACCTCGCCTTCCTCCACACCCTCCTCTCCACCCCTCTAAACTCAAAAAAGTCAACCATAATCTTCGCCAACAAAAAGTCCACCGCCCAACTCCTAACGCACACCTTGAAACCCCTGGGCCACCGCGTAACCCCTCTCCACTCCTCCCTCTCCCAACGAGAACGAATAGACTCCCTCGGTCGATTCCGCGCCGGTGCCGCCAGAATCCTAATCGCCACTGACGTCGCCTCCCGCGGTCTCGACATCCCCGAAGTGGAAATGGTGATAAACTACGACGTCCCCCGAGATCCGGACGATTACATCCATCGAATAGGAAGAACGGCGAGAGCGGGGAAGAAGGGTGAGAGCGTTACGTTTGTGGATGAGAAGGATGTGTTGCTGATAAAGGCGATTGAGGAGAGGGTGGGGAGGGAGATGGAGGAGTATGAGGAGGAGGAAGGGGTTAGTTTGGAAGGGAGGGTGGTTAGGGAGGAGTTGAAGAAGGTTAGTGAGGTGAAGAGGGTGGCGATGTTGAATATTGAGGAGGGGAGGGATGAGAAGGGGAGGAAGAAGGGAGGGAAGAGGAGGTTGGAGGGGGTGGAAGTTGAGAGGAGGAAGAAGAGGGGGTGAGGTTGAGAATGTTATTGGGAGCTTCATGGGTATGGGGTTTTTGGAGTTTAGCGGGTTACTGAATGTCTATATTACTGTATGCATAACACACATCGAATAGCTATAGAGGCGTTTAAAAGTGGAAACAATAATTATTATTGAATACCTTCAACGGGGAAAGAACGAAGCCCATTTGCTTTATGCACTGAAAACTAAAAATGTAAGCTCAAAAGAAACATGTATACGTAGTCGACCAATCTCTACCACCTTGCCATACAAGTACTCAAAGAAACCTCACAGACGAAAACAATAATCCTAAAACAATGCAAACCCAACCCCAGCAGCGGCAACTACCAACTCAAACCCGGGAACATTAACCAACCCAGCAGCACCACTAGGCGTGCCACTAGCAGCCGCCGAAGCCGTAGTACTAGCTTGTTGACTAGTAGATCTTGTCTCCTCTGGTGAATCCTCACCTCCATCCTCCGTAGCAGCTGGGGTCGTCTGCGTACTCGCAGGATTGGGGTTAAGAGTTGGAGTAGGAGTGCTCGGCGTGGAAGTAGGAACAGGAGTAGCAGCAGGAGTCGTCGCGGCTCCGGTTTCCATACCCGCGAGCATGCTGGTGTAATCTGACAAGCTGCCTACGCAGGCGTTTTCGCCGGAGATGGTAGAGCAGATCGGGCTATCAGTAGGGCTGTATGATTTTCCGCGGAGGAAACAGTTAGCGTCTTCACAGTTATATATAAATATGGATCGTCAATATCAATCAACAAAGGCACACGAACCAGACAAACGTCGCCGTATCAAAAACGGTTTCAGTAGCATCCACGCATGGCGCTACCGGACCATCACAAATCTGCCCATCGGGACAGCAGGCTAAATCGTCCGCAGTCCCGATGCAGTAAGTATTTTCGTAACATGAGCCTATCAGCACGTCGCCAACAAAGCAGCAGACGTGGGCGCAGAAGGATTGGGTGGCATCGGAGCAAACTCCTTGGCCTGGGTCGCAGACCGTTTGGCGTTTGGAGAGGTCGTGGACGGGGAAGAAGGGTTGGGCTAGGGACCGGCCGACGGGTCTGTGGATTGCTGGGACTTTGGTGGCGGATGCTACGGTGAGGGTGAGGAGGGTGAAGATGACGAGGGAGGGGAGTTTGGAGAGCATTTTTTTTGTACAATTTGTATGATTATATATAGGGAGGTGGATTATGGAGATTTAGCTGTGAAGTATCAGGAACGAGGATATGTTATCCAGGGAAGACAACGGTGGTATTTATATGTAGTATATATGTCTGTTGAAGTGGACTTTTAATACTGAGTGAATTACGAGGGTACCTAGCCTCTATTATATACCAAATAAATCTGATGCCCGGGTCTCCATTGCACTTAATTATATGGCATGTTTGAGTCTCTCGTTCTCCTCAAGCCATATCGTGGCCGCCTCTCCTCCACCTCAACAAGGCATTCGGTTCCTTACTTTGGTTAAAGAGTCACGGCTACCGGAGGGGGTTCCAATTACTAATAGCGGACAGAAGACATGAAGCCACAATGATCAATCCAATCAATCGCCTTATTCCATGATCATTCTAGGCGCAAGACTGCACCATGGCGAGAGTCCAAGCTATCGCGATCGACTAATGCCAAAACGTAGACTAGGTTGCACAAGAATATTTACCAAATGAGAAACACGCATCCATATTCAGCGCACGGAAGAACAAAAACGCCTAACAATCATCTTCTTTTGCTCCTTCCACGAAACTCAAATCTTTAACCAGGGCTTTTTCCTAACGTGCATTCAGGTTCAGCCCAGTCCGAAGGATTGTGGTACCCTCCCCTTCCACCGGTAGTTGGGAGGGAAAGATCTCGTGTGACCATGGCGGAATCATCTAAATTTGGTCGAAAGGTCTAAGATTAAGCCAGAGCTGTTGGATTTTTACAAGCTCACCGGAATTACCCATAGCAGTGTATGTACGCAAGCGTCACAAAAAAAAGCGCGGCTGAAATATACGTCTAAACTTTCCTGGCAAGCGCTATGCGGTTTAGGAGCAGCCAGCTCATGCAGGAGGGACACGGCTACGCACTTGCTTTCCAAGTGGTGTTGCCTGTTGTGAAATACCAAGCGCTGGGCGGTGCGCTTGGCGGGAAGATATAGCGGAAACTACCTGTGTGAGCTTTTGTAAGTCAAAAATGACGGACCCAACATCGACATGGGATGTTCGGGCGAGGTTATTTTCGAAGGCTGAGATCTGAGATCTAGGATTGGTCCGGAGTATGGAAGGTATATACCAGTATTCAATTTGGACGAATATTTGATATAACATTCTTCCATAGAATGAAGGAGGCAATGATGCCGAGGAGAAATTAAATGGGAACGGGAATAGATGCACAATGGACTTTGTTAGCTGATATGTTGGTTTGGGCAAGGTACTGATTTCGCAAATGACCGGATGCCACGGTTGGCTGTCAACAACATCCCGTCAGGAAAGGTAGGTTTAGGGCAGTAGAAGTATAGATTCTACTAGTAAAAATCATCAAGTGTGGTCTCGTAAATCCGATGATCATGGATTGAGGCAACTATGTGCTATACCACTGTAACTGGGCTCATATAATCCGATTAGCTTTTCGAAGATTACTTTATATCTTTGCGGCTCATTACGGACGGGTTCATGATTGATAGTTGTAATCGATGGTGCATGGTGCATGGTGAGAATCCATGCATGAGTTGTGGTGTTGCAAAGTGAAAGCAAGGTTGCACAAACCAAAGACATCCCAGTCCAACATGCTACTGCATGCTACCGTAGTAGCGGGTTGCTAAAACTCCCGTCTAAGGTTCAACCTTCGGGCAATTTAATCATATTATCCGACTAAGCTAAAGTCGACGTCAGCAATGTTGGCGGGGAACCTCATAGATATAGACTGGCGTCTTAAGAAATCTTAATAGGGCCTTTGCGATCACTATTGCATTGTTATAGTGCGTAGACTATATATCTATATCGGACTCATGTGCGCAGTACATACTAGTGCGTGAACGGTAAAGTACCCCCAGCTAATGCATTCAACATGAAATATAGAATCTAATTTCAATTGCTTTTATTATGTGAATCTAAGCTAGAAGATGCATGTATTGAACCTATTCCTCATTACTTCAGTACACAGAAATATAAATATCTTGGGAGAAACCTCGAATAATGACAGAACAACCCTCATGTAAGCCAAACTCCATTTCAGTCTATATGCAACTAACACCCTTCCAAGAATATTTAAGCATTACCCCTGATCTTGCCATTCCACCTACCGTTCCTCGTAATAATTACCCGTCGCTCAGATGCAGACAAAACAAATTAAGAAAACAACAACCCCAATCCAGCAGCGGCAACTAGCAAACCTACTACGGGAACACCAACTAACCCTGCACCCGCCGTAAGTGGTGTCTCAGTAACCTGAATACCGCCAGTTCCCGTTGTCTGACTACTAATCCCCGTCTCCACTGTGAAGCTCTCCTCCTCCTCACTATCGCTCGTGGTCGCTGGTCTGGTGGTGCTAGGAGTAGTAACTGGCGTGGACTTGGCGGGTGAAGACACCGGCGTCGTCATTGCTCCATTTTGCAAACCTTCGGACATAGTAATCCAATCGCTCGTACCACCCGAACAAACTGGTGCGCCGTCGGGGAGGCTAGTGCAGATTGGTACTGATGTATGGCTAAATCCGCAATAACACAATTAGCATCAACCATGCTCTAGTAGATAGAGAAAGTCACAAGATGGCAAACATACCAAGCCAAAGTCGGCTCCGGCGCCAACGTATCGGTAGCATCAGCGCATGGTGGTGGCGGACCCGAGCAAATCTCCCCAATAGGGCAGCATCCCGCGTTCGCGCCGACTCCATCGCAATAAGTATATTCGGGGCAACCTCCGGCAAACTTTCCGTCTTCGTAGCAGCAGACGTGAGCGCAGAAGGCTTCAGTGTCCTCGCAGAGGGTTTTGCCGTTTTTGCAGGTTTGTTGTCGTTTGGAAAGGCCTGGGGCTGGGGAGATGGCGTTGGACATGTCGCGGTCGAGGCGTGGGTGGGTTGCACGAACGTGGAGGGAGGAAGCGGTGTCGAGAAGGAGGAGGAGGGTGGTGGCTAGGAGGGGGATTTGGTAGAGCATTTTGGGGATAGTAGGTGTTAAGGATGCAGTTAAGGTGGTATGTTATTTAGTAGAGTAAATTCTGGATCTGAGGTATCTTGCTTGCTTGTCTAGCTAATTTGGGTCCGGATGTCGAGCGACTTATGAGGATACTTCATCCTAGTTATATACCCAGGCTGATCCATAGTTTATGGCCGTTGTTGACGATAGACATCAACTGCTTGCCCATCCAGCTCAATACTCACCTCATGTTCCCTCTGCTGCGCCTTACCTACCTGTTCATACTGTGCGCTTTTGTTGAAGTCTCGACGATGCTACATTGGCTAGCATACTTCAATCACTGGTAGAAAAGAGAACGTATGATACATCTTCCTTGCAGTCTGCCGAACCGCATGATTCTACATGCGGTTACTCACCAGCCATCTATTCACCGTTCTTGAATGGCACACATATCAGAGCTGAGTCGCGGATTCGGCGAGGATGCATTCGCTTTCGATGCATGGAAGGCCAATTGCGCAGCACACTGATCTCTTTATTTTTCGTCCATGTAATTTTTTTTTTTAATTCGACCCCCTGCCCCTCTAATTCAGTAACCCAGCGTGGGGATCGTGTGACACCCGATTGCAGCATATGTAGGCTGCAAAGGTATTATTGTAGATGAACGGGTAAACCCCATAGTCGCCTATATTCTAAAATTCAAGGAAGAAATTTAAACTAGGATTTATTTGCCCTTTAGGGCTGTCGGGGTATCCACCCGAGCAGAATAGCAGCCCAGTATGTGCGAAGTGCGAAGTGCGGCGGAGACATCCTACTGATAAAATTGTCTGCAGGGGCGGCGGCAGATACGTGGCTATGGCAGCCATCAGAATTGTGTTGAAAATGTGGTTGACAAAATGGCAGCGGGTTCAGCAGAAACCTCGTTTGCGATTTCTGGATGGAGATACCAAGCGGGTTGCCCAGAATTTGGCGGAACAATATAGCAGAATCGAGAGGAATAATTTTACTCTGCTTGGTTAGAACGATGGAAAACGGCGTTTCTAGGGTGGAATGACCTGTAAGGCTGAGATTGGCCCTTGATATCGTGGGTTCGGCCGAGGTTCGACATCTAATCTTTATGTTGTGGACATGGAAGAAATGACGTCGTGAACTTGATCAAATATAAAATAAAATTTCTACCAGATTAGCCTTGTAAGTATTCTTACATTAGTGCCCCGAATGCGGGTATCTGGATCTGGTTGGCAAGGCGTTGTTTCGCGGATGATCAAAATGGCATAACTCGAGTCGGCATCTGGAGAAAGAGAGGTTGAGCATAGTATTCGAAAAACTCTAGCGGCGAGTTAGCAACCCAATTAGAGTAGAAATCTTCGAAATTCAACCTCCAATGGACTCTCTTGGTACACAATATGGCGTCTCCTTAGGTTCGTTATGGCTATCGAATCGATAGCGAAGGTAGCTAGATGGTTACGGGTTGTGGTGTTGAAATTTGACACGGGTTGCACAAACAAATACGTGCTGCTGTGGGTGTTGCATCCAAAAACTTTCAACTTTAGACTTCAATCTTCAGGCAATCGTAAGCGGCCCCCACGGCCTCAAAGATTTATCGTATACATATCTCGCATATTGTGCGAGACTAACATGGCCGCGCCATGTCCTCCATCAGAGCCGCTAGACGTCTTTTGATCGCTGGGCCTAGAGCTACAATTCTTCATCATCCTCCAATCATCACCCATCGTCCCCCCGCGACCCCGCGATGCCTTCTCCTCCAAGGATCCTCTCAAAACTACAATTCCTCTTCTCCCCGTCAAAAGTCCGCGAAAAGAGACGAACATTCTGACGATTCTAGAGACCATTCTTCTTCAATATCTACTCAATTCGAAAAGAAGGCTACTACAAGATCCACCGCTTCGAAATCTAATCTCCGTCGGGTTGCTGCGAAGGAACGTAAGAATGCTCCGTCTACTGGGAACGACGAATCTAAACCCCCAACACAAATATGTACGGCGTATTGCACAGCCGAAAAATATAACCTCCGGCTTTCAAATTCACTCTTGAAGGCCGGTGGATACGTTCCGGACCCGCTGTCCACTGGCCTTGGAGACGAGGTGATCCACCTTCGTCTACTACTACCACCGCAGGCACGCCGGCACTTTCCGAACTCTAGTGCGGATACCTATGGCGATATATTCATCTTTCCATCCGGGAATATAGTGTCATGGGGACTACCGGAGGCAATTATCACTTCTGTAGCAGCGTTAATACGACCTGCTGCAGAAAGTTCTCATTCCACGACAGAAACTGAAACATTAGAATTTGTGGAAGATCCTAACAGATCTTCTAGTTTTCTCCGGGGAGATGTAATCATCATTGGCACTGGAAGGAAGCCGGAGGAGGAACACCTGACTACCACCCACATTGGGATAGGCTCCATAAGTACCGGCTCGGAAGCACTGGCGGTTCCGCACGACGAAGAGGAAAGTTCCCGCCGTCAAGCTACTCCCATAGTTTTAGCCAAGATTGCATTTTCTTCAGGTCTAGCAAGGTCGACTAAACTGGCTGTTCTTGAAGAGACACTGCAGAGTTACATTGAATCAACCTCACACATTCCGGTCCTTCTCTCACAGGGATCCCGACTCCCCTTTACCCGTAATTTCATACTGCGGAAAACGGGCGAATTGCTAAGTTTCCGAGCCAGGTTGAATCTTTACTCTGAGCTTACGGATAACTTGCCGGATATTTTCTGGGATTCGAGAAGGGAGCTAGGGCTCGAAGGTTACTATGAGAGCGTGGGGAGAGAGCTGGATGTCGGCGTGAGGATTAGGCAGTTGAATGAAAAGCTGGACTATGCAAGCGAGATGGCGGCAGTGTTAAGAGAAAGACTAAGTGAACGACATGGTCTAGTCTTGGAGTGGATGTAAGATTATCCCTACCTATCTAACCTACGTGTTCCTATGTTAACAGACTTCTAGGATTATAATCCTCATCACGATCGAAGTCGGCTTTGAAATCTTACACCTATGGAAGGACAGCAAAGCAGAGCAGAAATGGGAGGAAAGGGAGCTAGACGCTGAGGTGGATGCTCAGGTTAACGGCCCCAGCTACCCGCGACATGTATACCAGCCTGCTCCACTGCCACCCAACCAAGGCTATCACCCGCATGAATATCACCAGCACCACCAACACCTTTACCCACCACCGTATCGCCCCCACCCAACCTATATGCCTTCACATCCTCAGCCACAATACCTGCAGATTCCAGATCAGGATAGGAAGATGAGCGATATTGATAGGGCACTAGCATTGCTCGATGGTATTATTGCAGAGGAAGAGAGGAGACAGAAGGAGAAGAAGCAGAATTGAAAGGATAGCGACCAACACACATTGCAACCTGGTAGATGTGTAGAAAAACTTGTCAGGGTATTTTATTTTGAGCAGGTGCTTATATGGCGTTTTAATCTCTCCTCATTGGAGCGTATCTGGCGGTTAGGAACACGTCCGTCTTGTTTACAGAATGGGCTACTAAATTGTATGAATACGAATCTATGATATGTTACGACAATAGCAATATTACTAATATCTTTATATATATAATTGTTTCTTTTGCAAGACTTCAATCTAACTAGGTAGAGGTCATCCACGTTATGTCCAAGTTATCCTTCCCACGTTAAAAGCGTCAGAGGTCGTGATCATGATATCATCCAGGGAACAAAGTAAACAAGAGCAGCCTCATATCTTGGCAGAAACCGTCCTCCAAAGGACGGCTAATGGTAGCCATCAAGCTAAACAAAGGAAATAGATAGAAACTAAAACGGACGCCAGAGCCTAAGGGAGGGGTATTTAAAATAATAAAGGAAAAGAGCTCATAAACGGTCCTGGAGGATAACAACAATGGTAGTCCGTCCCAGACATAGGAGCGCCACCAACTCGGGGTGAGAGCAGGAAACCTCGGCGGCAACCCGCTATAAATCACCTTCTCATCCTCTCACACCTTCTTACCACCATACCCACTTCATAGCAAGCTCTCTCCCAAAGCGCACCTAATCAAACTGCATCCAGTTCTGACAGTCTCACTGACCTGCCAAGAATCGACGCCAGCCTCTCTAGCCAAGATGGCAGGGTTGACCTCAACAAGATCCATACCAACCAGCCTACCGGTTTCGTGTACCGCTTCGCAGATGAAGTCTCCTTCACGGAGCGTCAATCCGCCTCTAACGGGTGTGCCGGTTGATGGGGCGCTGTACGTTCATTTCATCCCATATTAGCTTGTCTTCACTTATTTATATTTACCACCTGTCCGCAACGCTGTTATTAGGAGTAAAACTTACTGAGCTGGATCACAGGCATCGACGTCGAAGCTCAAGTGAATCGGAGTGTCATCGCCAATGTACTCCAAAGCCATATCCATCACCTTTCCAATCCCGTGTCTATCAATATCGTGCATGGAGAATGCTTTGATCTTGTTTTCCCTCAAAATCTTCTTCTCGCCAACATCCACATCTCGAAGGCCGATATACACCAACTTGTCAAGAGGGATAAGGTCCCCCTCCTTCAACCAGCTGAAAACTTCATGCTTGCAGATGCCGGTCAGGAAAGCAACCGGCATGCCGTGGACATTTCCGGACGGCGAGGTTTCAAATGTGTTGATGTCGGCGTGGGCGTCGACCCAGATGACAGCAAGAGGCTTTCCGAGACGTTCACGGATAGCGCGAGCGACACCCGAGATGCTGCCAATGGCGATAGAGTGGTCTCCGCCTAGAGTCAATACGAGACGACCGGATGAAGCATGCTCGTATGTCTGGGACTGCAAACGTTCGGTAACGTTGGAGCAGGCCAATGGACGCTTCATGTTGTCAACTGGAGGGTCATCGGCGGGGATTACATCCTCATAAGCGTGGATCTTTTCGTCGTAGTGAAGCTTATATCCTAGGTCTTCCTTCAGCTGGTCTAGTAGACCGGCCTTTATGAGTGCCTCGGGACCAGCATCAGTACCCGGTTTTCCCTTTAGTCATGGAGTCAGCATTCAATTCTTTGAAAGTCAATGGGACATAAAAGAGAATACTGACCTGACCGCCGCTGAAACCTACAGCTACAATACCCAGGTTGTCGTTAGATGGGAGAAATCTCGACGGAACTGGTGTAGTGGTCATCTTGAAGAATTGATGCAGGCCTGAAATTGTTTAAGGGATCTTATGTATATTTATTTAAGAGGAGGGATACGGTTGTTGACAGCAGACGTAGACTTGAAAATTGGAGGATCAGTGTGATTAGGTGCTGGCACAAGGTCTAAATTGAAAAGACTTGACAGTGAGCACTTGTGCTTTCTAAAAGAGAGAAATTTGAGCTTTTATGGCTGCTAAATCGCGAAAGTAAAACGAGAAGGGTGGGTGATGTTGGGCTGCGTTGTATAACTTCTGCAGGCGGACAGAAAGGGAAATGGGCGCTTTTCTCCTGGGACAGAACCCTGAACTGATCGATCTGATAATCGTAATCAGGCTCCCTCAAAGCTGCCTTTTATACATACGCCAGGTCGGAAAGATCACGAGCTCCCAAGAGATAAAAACTTGATCAATCCGTCTTGAAATTTTTTTTATCTGATCGTTTATGCGGAAATCAAAAAAGTATCTTTGCCCAAGAGTTTTCGGGTACTGAAATTTTGAGAGCTCGAGATTCACAGCTGCCCGAGTTGGTTAAAAACTCGGAACCAGGAACCAAGATCTTGCTTGTCCCATATGCATGCAGCCCAGTGAGGGAATACTAGCAAAGCATCGCAGCAAGCAAATAATAATAGAAAAAAAGCCAGCTACGTAACAGCAACCCAGAATAGGGCAACCAAGCTGATGATGCGAACAAAATCTGACCGGGGAGAAGCTCCCAAAGCGGCTAGCGATGGCACATGCACAACGACGCTCCATTTTCATCCCATCAAAGGAAAGCAACTCGCGGGATGCGATTCGCGAAAAACACACAAGGACCAGAGCTGCAGTGCCTGGGAGAAAAAGATGAAGGGACCAGACAGGGCAATTCCGGAATGTGATATCACACGCAGGGCACATATTTCGAAGAGATAATACTCACATGCTTGCGATTACTGGATTGTAATTGATTATCCGGCCTGCGTACGTATCCGTATTCTTGGCTCAGAACAAAAAAAACTATGAGACGAGACTTTTTTTTCTGGGATTCAAGCTCGACTGTGTTCAAAAGCTAGCTTATACCCGATTGATCGCGAGGGAAATGGGTGATGTATTGACTGAGATATGGTAAAAATGAAGAAACAAAGAGATTGTAAAGAATCTCAACCTCCTCCGAGGATTCCATCGAGCTTAAATAGTCCAATTCCCTTATATAATCTAACAGGTATCTCTAGCTGTGCCCTTTCGTTCCAGGCGCATATTCTTATCTCTTCTCCCTGCATGTTCCCTCTCCCTTTTTTCTTTCACACAAGGAAAAAAAAAAAAACTCTCCCGTTGATTTCCTATTGTTGGGGCGTACTTGGTTGCATGCACACGAAAAAAAAAGGCTTGCAAGAGTTGTTTTGGATCGGTTGAAGTTGTACTTAGGGGAAGAGAGGCGCTGTAAGATATGAAGAGTTCGCGTCGACCTGAACTTAGGGGAAGTCAAAGCAAGGACGGGAGGCGAGCTATTATATAACAACGACGGGACTAGGCAGATAATGGTGTGTCATAGGTTGGGTAAGAGCTCTCACCTTTAGCCCCCATGTGATAGCTGACGTCTTATTTTTGGACTTTTTTCCTCTTGCATTAAACAGTAATGATTAAATGTTTCCGTTATCTTTCGAAAAGTTTTGTCAAAGTAAGAGGGTACTTGGTGTACCTTGGCTATTTAGTTTTGTAGCTACAAGTATATGACACTAGCTTGCTCGGTAGCTGCGATTCCGAGGTGGTCAATTGACTTTTCGGCTTAGCTGTTGCATAAACGGGCGGGAAAATTCCCAGGTCATTGTGAAGGATTAGACTAGCGATAGGATGAATAGGAAGTTGATGGTTGATTGGAAGATGAGAGCCAGTCATTTGAAACCCTGTGAACCACTGCGGCTTTTTTTCTTTCTTCCTATCCCTTTCACGATGCCATGCAGCCCCATTCTTTCTTTGCGTCAGCTAGATAACGGAGATACAATCAATTGCTGCTAGAAGAAACCTGGGGGGATCAGGATGGAACTGTTAGTATTTACCCCCACGGTAAGCAAATGCATATCTCGCATCTGGAGAAACGCAAATCTCGCATGCACCCGAGACAACCCCCTTGGCTGCTCACGAGGCGTGGAGGCGGATGCATTCCAAGATTCTTCTCTCCATCGTTCAGACTAAAGGACTTCCCAGAGCTGGTTAGTGGCTGCTGCAGGGTCTGGGGAGACCCGGAGAGGTTCGACATCCAACGCGCGCAACACATTTCGAGATTAGTTGAACTGAAGATCAATATTGAGCAACATGGCTACAATTTGCATGACATGCATTGTGAACATTAGGTCCGAAAAGTTTATTTTTGAATTTGTACTATGTAGTATAATAGCTCAATAATGCTCTTGAGCATGCCTACAATATATTCATTATAACATTTTCTCTACTGTTCCCTTAATCAAAGATGCACAATGTCATCCGGGTCCGTATCCCCAAAATCAGAAGTTATAGAAAACCCGCACAATGAACAAGAAATCCAAGAACAAGATGTGGACCTCAACCTCCTTCGCCCGGAACTCGCCCGCCAAGGCAGCAGCAATTATAACCCAGCCATAGGCCTGGCGGAAGTATTCCGCACCCTCACCGCCTTCGCAGCCGATATCAACCCCCACGCCAATCCGGACATCGAAACCAACGGCTGGTTCCGCGCCCGCTCCGCATTCAACGTGAAACTGGAAAACCCCTACCTAAAACCTTTCGAGTACTCTGGTCATCATGTTTCCGTGCCGCATCTCGTGTACGCGCTGCTAACGTATGGACTTGAACCGGACGCGCTGGCGTTGGATTTGTTGAAGAAGGTGCTGAAGCATAAGAAAGTGAGGGAGTTGATGAGGAAGTTTTGGAGGATGAAGGGGAGGCCGGTGAATGATCAGGATTTGCAGCTACAGTTGAAGGTTGGTTATGGATGGAAGGGGG
>LDUD01000113.1:103183-119171 GCA_012184295.1 Dactylella cylindrospora
GGATTGAGATGAGGAGGTGGGCGTTGAAGTATTTTGAGGGGCTGTTGATTCCGTGTAAGTTGGCTGTTCTGGCGATTGAGGCCTTTCTCACGACGGGCCCTGTCCACTATAGGAAGTGCTGACAAGTTTCTACAAAGTGGTTGCTGCGAAAGGTACTCCTTCGAGTAATGGATCGGGTACGGCGAATAGAACCCAGTCGGCTTTGCGAGAACTAGTATGCTTCTCTCTCTACAACCATCCGGTTATGTGCAAAGCCTGAGGGTAAGATTAAACTGACATTTCTTATAGTGCCTAAAACGAGATGGCCATATGACAGTGGTGGGTCGCATATGGAACCGCTTCTGGCCCAAGGATATTGTTCCTCCACCCCGCACGGAACTGAACGACTATGGTCGCCTCAAAGCCTGCCACATCATTCCTTACATTTCCCCAGAAAGTCCTAATTTCCGCAACCTCTTAGCGATCTTCTCTGGCGACTCTTGCATCGCTGACATGGTTCACCACACTAGCAACGCATTCATGCTTACTGCTGACTTTCATGCCTCTTTCCGCCGCTTCGAGTGGTCCATTGAAGCAAAACTCAACTCTCAAAACGAGTACAAATATATCTTTAGAAAGTTCAATCCATTATTGCCGAGGGATTTAGACCGGCATAAAGATGGAGAGGAGGTGGTGTTTGGAGGAATGGATGATAATATACCGCGTCCTAATCCTCAGCTGTTGAACGTCTATACAGCATTGGCTAAAGTCGCAAATGCATCAGGGGCTGCAGAGGTGATTGATGAAATTTTAAGAGACGAGGAGGATATGAAGGATAGAGGTCAGACGGGGAGGAGTTGGGGGAAGGTAGGGCAGAATTATCTGGTGAGGGAGCTGAGAAGGTTATCCTTAGGTGATGAGGCCGATGAGACAAACTAGGTTAGTAAGCTATGGAAATAGCTTGATAAATTAAGTTACTAGAGGATCGCATACCCTATATTCAAGCACATTTATTTGGTAGCTGTATAATTTGAGTCAATCGATAATTTAGATCTGTCGAAGAAAAGTTTCCACAGGCTGAAACGTATGTACTCTAGCATCTAACGCATAGACAAGACTATGGCTGAGACTACCCTCAGCCACAGCCTTAGGTACCAAACTTTCGTAATAAACTTTCCCCCAAGGTCTGCAGAATATAAATATTCATTCCCCGCAGAACCATCATTTGTTGAGACATGGATGTGAGAAGTTTTCGCTTCCCATTAAACTCTAAACCTTTTCTCTTCAAATGGGATGAAAACACCACACCCAAGATTCCCAAAAATGACGCCCAGCGGTTGGAATCGGGTAGTTCATCAGAGACAGTGCTGTGAATACTGATTGAAACGAGCATTGGCGATAAAAAAAATTTTCCGTTGGGCAATTGGGCAATAACAATTGGCTAGGTTGTTGGACGCCCACTATGGCCGGCTGCTGCATCATGAGATATATAAAATGGAGCTGCCCTACCTCTAGATATGAGGCCGGTGGCGCATATCTCCATCGCCCTCTCTGCCAAACGGTGACATCCCAGGTGCTGATACCCCTCCCCAAAAATGAAGAGCAACCTCCTAGCCCTTGCCTTCGGCGTAAACGTCGCCATTGCCCAAGCCGCGGAAACCATCCTAGGCGTCTACATCCTATCCCGCCACGGCGACAGAACGGACAAATCCCACCCACCCACAAAACTCACCAACCTGGGTTACAGTCAGATAATATCCTCAGGAGAATACTACCGCAGTCGATACGTCGCCCCTGACGCTCCGAGAAAGGTTGCGGGTATCTCTTCGGATGAAGTCGTAAACTCACAGGTTCATGTTGTCACGACGGATGACGTGGTGCTTTTGAATTCTGCGCAGGCGTTCCTGCAGGGGTTGTATCCGCCGGTTGGTGGGGTTGCCGGGGAGGTTTTGAGGAATGGGACGGTTGTTGGGAAGGTTAATGGGGGATATCAGTTGATACCGGTTCATGTTATGAATAGTGGGAAGAATAAGGAGGATGCGACTTGGTTGCAAGGGACTTCGGGGTGTGATGCTGCGGTTAATAGCTCCAAGGCTTATGGGGAAAGTCAAGAGTTTGAAGACCTGAAGAAGGGCACTGAGGAATTTTATAAATCTCTTGGGGATGTTCTGTCTGGTACCTTTACCTCTGAACAGTTGAGTCTTGAGAATGCCTATGCCAGTAAGTCTCATAAGTAGTTGTGGGCACTTCAGCCCGGGGGAAATATGTAACTAACCACTCAATAGTCTACGACGTCGTCAACTTTGCTATGATCCACAACCATACGATACCCTCATCGAGCCTGTTGACGGACGAAAGACTATTCCAGTTGCGTATTCTCGCCGACAAACAACAATGGAACCTCGCCTACAATGCTTCCGAACCTGTAAGAGCAATCGCAGGTTCAACCTTTGCTGCAGATGTTCTCTTCCACCTCGAGGGCATCATCAACTCGAAAGGCAAATCCAAAGTTGGAATCCAATTCAACGCCTACGCCACTTTCCTCTCATTCTTCGGACTTGCCCAACTCCCAGCTGCAAACCCAGACTTTTACGGCATCCCGGATTATGGCTCGAGCATGGCCTTCGAGCTCTTCACCAACGAATCCGGAGACCCGTTCCCGGAAACAAAAGATATCAGCGTCAGGTTCTTATTCCATAACGGATCCACGGTTAACGGAGGAGAACTCGCTGCATATCCATTATTCGGAAAAGAAGAGGTTGAACTGCCATGGGCCACGTTTGTTGAGGAAATGAGGGCTTTCTCTGTAACCACGCATGATCAATGGTGCCATTTGTGTGGTAATAAGGGAGGGGTTTGCGCTGCTGCTGTTGCTGCTGCGACCGGGAATGCAGATGCATCCGCCGCGAAGGAGTTACGCGGTGGACTGAGTAATGCTGTCTCTGTAAGTTTAGTTTTCGATGTACCGGTGTTCGATTCGTTTCGAGTTACTAATAGCGTTGCTTTCTTTAGGGTGTCATTGGGGCCTTGGTCACTTTGGCTGTGATTCTCATTGCTGAGGGACTTATAATCGCGGTTGCTGGCCTTGCAGTTGTTCGGAAGAGGGATGTGAAGGATAGCGATACCGAGAAGCACAGCATGAGCTCCTAGAAGGACTGCGACCGGTCTAGGTGCAGATCGGTGACCGGTGGAGGCCGGCACCCAACATTTCTTACACCCTGCCAAATGTATTGTACATCTGCAGATAGTCTCTTTCGTATAGTATGATTTTAATAAAATACCGCTGCTCTTGTATCATGATAGTATCACTATAGTTATCTGCACCCGAGATACTCCACAATAACTGCTACAATAGTCCCAAGAAATCCAATAGCAAAGACAACCTCTTTGTTGGAAATTTTTTTGTGTTGGTGTAACCGTTGTATCCGCCCTGCCGACCCCCCAACACTACCACACTCCCCGCCCCACCAAGCAAGCCTACCCTCCCATGCATTTCGCTAATAAATATTACCAGTGTAGAGGCACCCAGTGAAATGGGCAGTGGCAACTGTAGCATCTAGCCCTTCAGTCAAAATCATGTCCTTGAGAAGTCGAGTCTCGCAGAGGATTAGGACTAGGACTAGAAGTCCAGTGGAACAGTATCAAAGACCCCACGAGGGTGCAAAATCGATGAATCTTTGGGTGGAGCCGCCCCTGCTCCTGTACTGATTGAATGCGATGTGACGCAAAATCTTTCCTACTCTTCGCCATCCAGGCTAATGTTCCATGACCCAATAGAACCTTCGAACGTTCCACGGCTGCACTGTCCACCCTGCAAAAAGCCCCTTCAACGCTAGTAAAGGGAAAAGAAGCCTGGACAGATTTTATAGAGTCCAAGACATTAGGTCAGATTGTGGCGAAATTGACTTTTTTTCCCTTCCCTTCTTTACGACAAGCGGTAAATGCATTACGCATTTCACACCAGTCGCACGAAAGTGAGCAACTCGGCTCTGCCGTAGAGTGTAATCAAGGCCAACCTTAGTACTAAGTGCAAACTGGTATAAATGACGGCATGCCACGGGGGATTTTTCCTTGGAACTTTACTTTTGGTCGTCTGTCCTTGTCGGCTAACGACAGGCGACCGAAAGATAGAATTTCGAGACCGAGGGCCGAGGGACGAATAATTCAAACAAAAGTCGAGTAGACGAAATATCGAGTTGAAGGCCCTTTCTTTTCTTTCTTTCTATTCAGAGAAGGTCTTTTTGATTTCTTCGCTTCTTTCTATTTACCCCGGATTCGGTTTTTTAGATTTCCTTCACGATATTGCCCCATCTGGTACCCTTATCCTTGCCTCTGCGCACGACCTCTCTCTTTACTAGGAAATTTACAACACAACACATTATATATACTTTATAGAATGGATCCAAATACTCCTCCAGAGAGCCCGGTGCTCGAAGGTAGCGACCCAAGCAAGGAATCAAAGAATCTCGAAGATGTTTCTCAGAGTGAGCTTGCCCCAGCCGGCCAGTTCAAGCCTCAACAGGATGCTGTTACCAACCTACCACCGCTCGATCCGTCAAGCAAAGACACCAAGCCAGAGGAATCGAGGATAATCCTCAGATCGCAGCAGCACTTAGCCCTTCCGCAATCCATATTATATAGCAATACCCTCAGCAGAATAATAAGATTACTACAGAGTGCCAGTATGTCCACCGTTTCCAATTTTGTAACGAGAGAATGTAGAACCTAACCAAGATTCTTTAGATGGCCTCGACAAACTCATCCGCACAATCCAATACACCACCCGCTTACTCTCCCACATCATGCTCGTTAAAGACCTGCATACCCCCTCCACCTCCACCGCAACAAAAGCCATCCGCCGGCAATTCGGCCTTACCCGCCGACTCCTTCGCTCGTTCAACAATATCGGACAGATAAACAACACATTCAAGATTCTGTTAGAAAGTCCATCGAGGATAAAGAATGACGCGATAGGGTTTATCTTTGATCTGATAGAAGGGCTGGGATATACCGGTTTTGGAATCGCAGATTCGTTGGGGTACTTGCCGGAAGCTGGGATTATGACAATCCCGTACAAGAGCACGATTGACAAGATGGCGTTTCACTTTTGGCTATATGCGTTGACGGCGTCGATTATTGGTGGGCTCTTGAAGGTTCACAGGTTAAGGCGGAGGATTGGGAAATATAAATCGATATTCCCTTCTACCCTCACAATAACAGAAGGAGGAAACCAGGAGGCAAAGACGGAAACGGTGGGAAATGTCTCAAAGGAGGTACAATCAATGCGACAACTACCACCGACACCGCCAGAATCGCCGATACCTACGACACAGGTGTCCGTTAGTGACGCGGCAATGTTGGCGGTTAAAGATTTGGAAATGCAGCGATACAATATAAGTCTCAATGTCACCGGGCACAGTGCAGATATACTCTTCCCTCTTGCTGCGTTGAAGGTTCACGGATTTGATACACTTAGCGATGGAATCTTAGGTTTTGCCGGATGCATTAGCAGCGCTGTTGGGTTTAGGAAGGCATGGAAGGCCACTGCATAGTTTCTCTTTCGTATTTCAGCATTTGTTCGAGCATACATTGCAGATACTAGTTGCATGTGTTTTTCTAGATACAAAGGATATTCATAGCATTTCTAGAGCAGGGTGCCTTGTAAGAATAGTTGGGTCGAATAACAGCATTTTGATAAGGATAAAGATATAACACTTCTTAAACAAAGAATAATAGATATGGACTTCTACCGTTTAATACCATAATATCAAATAATTTCAATTATTTTGACAGCTGCCTAAGAGCTAATGCTCAAAGACTTGAGCAACTTTGCAACAGCGCCCTTGTTCATCGGGGTACTCGTGATCTGCTGGTATCTCCACGCGATAGCCGCATTCTTCTCACTTCCGTTGATATCACTAACCGCTTGTCGAAACGCTTTAATCTATATCAATCCCCCACCATCAAGGTTAACAAATCCACCCGACTCAACCTCGCTCACAGAATATAGAGCACCAGGATCTTAAGAAAAGAGAAAAAAAAAAAAGAAAAGAAAAAAAACTCACTTGATCTGCATCCAACTCAACATTCCCATGCTTCAAAACATTAAACCAGCGCATCTTGACGCTGTTAAGCGACCTCTGCGTCCCTGGAAACGTAGCCTGGAAATCCGCGTACGTCTTCGCCCATGGCACGTTCGCTTCCATATCACCGTTCGTATGCTTCTTCACCAATTCCGTGAGAACCCTGTCGCTTTCTTCGTTCCACTCCTCGCTTTGTCCTCCTTTTCTTTTACCTCCCTTGGCCTTTGCGGGTTTGGTATCTTCGTTGGTGGTTTCTTTATCTTCCTTCTTGACGGTCTCGTCGGCGACGGCGTTGGTGGATTCGGGTTCTGAGACTTTGCGTTTCTTGGAAGGTGGTTGTTTGGTTTTCTCTGAGGCCTTCTTGGAGCCTCTTCCGCCCTTTGCGGTCCTCTTGGTCTCTTTGGCCTCTTTGGCCTCTTTGGCCTCTTTGTTTTCTTGGGGAGGTTCGGCGACTGGTGTTTCAGATCCTTGCTCTGGTTTCTCTATTTCATTATCTTGATGGGAGGGCTCAGGTTTAATGATAGTAGCTGGCGTTTGCTCTTCTTCTTTGATGCCACCGTGTGGGGCATCCTGAGAGGCCATTTCTTGAGTGGGAGAGGCTGAGGTATCTGGGATATCCATGACTGAAATGGGAGTTGAAGTCTTCTTGCCTGTTACTCGTATTACTTGCTGTCTTTTCGCGATATTCTAGATCTATAAGCTTCGCGTACGTGTATTTTGAATTATATTAGTTGATGGGATTTGTGAACAGTGGTGCCATTCAGAAGGTTTGGAATATAATCTTCGCACAGGATACTCATTGTTTCTAGAATCTTACATGTAATAGTTTAGATATAGAAAGACTAGAGTAGAATATTCGTAAAGAAATAGAATTTCCGAAACGAGGGTATTCGCATACTACAAAATAGTGGTATATGCTAACTTTGTTAAAAAGCAAGACCCCAAAAGATCCCGTAAAAAAATTACCAAAATCCCTAAAAACGCGCAGTCCCAGAAAATGCCGATATGCAAGAAAAGAACCGCTATGTACAATCCCCAAATGACACAAGAAAAATTTGTTCCCATATTCAATGAATGTAGCAATACCGAGGTATCATAGCTTTAATAAACCTAAAAAACTCAATCATCAAAACTTCCAACACTAATCTCCCCATGCCTCAAGTAGCTCATGCTGCTCTGAGAACGCATGGTTTGGCCTCCAGTAGCATCAACACCTCCTCTCCTAAGAAGTCCCCCAGAAGTAGCAAGCCTCAACTCGGCGCTCTGCAGACGCTGCTCAAGCTCCTTCTTTGCCTTTTTCAACTGTTCGACTTCAGGAGTGGCGGCATCAATCTTAGCCTGCATCGTCTTTTGCATCTCCTCATGCTCCACCTTCAACTTCTCATGATCTTCAAAGAAGTGGCGGTACTCCGTTTCGTACATGTCGAGCTTCTCAGTGAGACGGGTAATCTCGGCTTTCGACTCTCGGAGCTCCCGTTGGAGCGCATTGTTGGAAGAACTGGATGAAGCCGGGACGATGCCGTTCTCCATGCTTGCGAGCGCGTTGTTCGGTCCGGGTGAGGAACGACCATTTCGTGGAGTTCGCTGCTGGAGTGTCTCCTCCAGTTGTCGAATGGTTGACTCACGCTTCGCAACGGCTCGCTTCTGAGTGGATACCTCGTTGCGGGAGTCCTGGATTTCTTTGGAGAGTGCTTGGATCCTAGACTCGAGGTCCGAGATTTGTCGTGCATGGCGAGAAGAGTAGCCAGAAGAGGATTCGAATTGTCTTCTGAGAGAAGCATTCTCCTCGTGGGCTGATTTTAGGTCCCTTGACAAGGACTTAATCTCCGCCTTTTGGTCTTTATTGTCCTTCTCAAGTTGCTTCAAGTCGTTCTTCATAGCTCGCACATCAAGCTTAAAGCTCTCAGCCTTGCTATTGGCCTCCTTGAAGGCGAGTTCGAGCCGTTGTAGCTCCTCACTTTTCCTGTTTGAGCTAGAAATCCATTGGGCAACCAATCCTTGCTGTTCAGCCACCTTGGCTTCGGCGGCCTTGGCCTCCTCTGTGGTGCGGACTCTCATCTTGTTAATGGTATCCTCAAGTTTTGCAATAGTGCTTAAATGACCTTCAACAATCTGATTGTGCTTAGCCATAAGAGCTCGCTTTTCGTCGTCCATTGATTTCCGTTTGGTATCTTTCTCATTTCGCAAGTTGACGAGAGCCTCTTCCTTCTCCTTTACAGCATCTCTGAAAGAATCAAGCTCAACTTCACCCATGGTAAGCTTAGTGTTAGCGGTCCTAAGTTCGAATTGGACGTTCTCGATCTCCTGCTTGAGCTTTCCGTGAATGTCGTTTGCTGTCTTTTCACGGGTTTGCATTTCAGAGCGAAGTTCAGCGAGTTGCTGCGCAGCTGCCCGTCTTTCAGCTTCAATCTCGCTTCTCAAGGCAACAGCAGTTTCGTTGAGAGTCTTAATCTGGGCCTCAGCCTTTCGTAGAGCATCGGTCTGTTCGGAAAGAGCAGTGTTGGCGCTCTCAAAGCGTGTTTTGATCGCTGAGAGTTCACCCTCAACATTTTCCTTTTCGGATTCAGCTTTGGCGACTCTATCGAGAAGCTGTTGCTTATTCTCCTCATCGTCTTTAAGTTGTTGTTGAAGCTCTGAAACAATCTTGGCGGCCCTGTCCTTGGTTTGGGCGATCTCCTCCTTGAGTCGGCCGATATCTTCCTGGTGCTCCTCTCGAGCTCTCTCGATTTGTGCCTTAGCTTCCTCGAATTTGGCGGCCTCGATTTGCTTCTCCGCATTTCGCCTTAAGGTGTACTGCTGTTCAGCTTCTTGTAGCTGGTTTTGGAAGGTCGCTTCGAGGTCTCGCTTTTCTGTTACAAATTGGGTTTTCGCTTCCTCAAGAACAGCCCGAAGTGCTTGTAATTCTTCTTGGTGATCGGTTTTGAGTTGCGCCAAATTGGAATCATATTGCTTTTGAGCAGTCTTGAGCTTCTCTTCCTGCAGAGTATTATTTCTCGCAATCGAGGATTTGTATTCCTTGTTCGTCTCGGCAAGGAGTCGCTCTAATCGTTCTTGTTCGGATTGGAAAACAGAGCGGTCCTGATCCCTTAGCCTATCACCAGCGTTGATGACTACCTGGTATTCGGCAATAAGGGCTTCCTTCTCTTTCTCGAATGCGGCTCGCTGTTCTTGCAATGCGGTCTCAGCGCCAGCCTTAGCGGAGGCGAGTTCGGCTTCCCGCTCCTCAAGAGATGTTCTCAGGGAGTTCTCCCGCTCTTCCAATTCCTGTTTAGCCTTTGAGACTTCGAGCGCTGCCTGTTCCTTCATCTTGGACTCGATATTCTTAAGAATGACGCTATGAGTAGCCTCCAAGCGATCTTTCTCTTGGATATGCTCTTTAATCAATTCTGTGATCCTGTTGTCGAATTCCTGGGCATCCGTTTCATGTTGTTCACGAAGTTGGGCTACACGGGCTCTTTCAATCTCCAGCTCGGCCTCAAATTTCGCTTTCTGGTCAGCTAGATCTTTCAAAGCCTTCTGCGTTGTCGCACGCATTTCTTCTTCGACAGCCCTTCGTTCTTCAGCTCTGACTGCATCGGAACCAGACCTTGCCTCTAAGAGGATACGTTCGTGAGCCTCTTTTTCGGCCTCCTTTGCGAGTTGGGCTTCTGCTTTGGCTTGTTCCGCCGCTAACAGGGAGGATCGCAATCGCTCAGAAGTCTTCCTTTCAGCCGTCAAAGCCCTAACCTTGCTAGCGAGTGAGGCTTCTAGTTCTGACACTTTTCGATAAACTCTTTGATCCTCTTCGAGTTGTTCAACGGTGGTGCCACGAGATCCCTCTAATATCCGAATAGAGGTCTTCAACGCGGCAATCTCAGACTCGTGTTGGATTTTCAGTTCCTCGACCACGCTAGTGTCGTCTTTGGATGCGCAGTCGCATTCCTTCCTTTCGTCAAGGAGATCTCTCCGCATCTCTTCGGTTCTTATCTCCCACTCTTCCTCAGCCTCGGCAAATGCTCTCTTTGTAGCTGCCATTTCCTCGGCCGCTTTTGTCTTAACCTCCTCAATCATGGCTGTGTACGTCTCCAATTTGGATTTCTCAAGGGCTCGAAGATCCTCAAGTTCTTTTTGGAGTATGGCGATCTTTTCCGCATTTTCTCGTTGTTCGTCAACAGCCATGGCTGACTGGGCCATTTCGGCAACTTCAAGTTTTAACGTTTCCACTTGCTCTCGGGTACGCTGGATGGTCGTTTGCAGCTCTTGCTCATGATTCCTAACCAATTGTTTCATTTGGCCTTGGTATTCCTGTCTTTGCTGTTCAAGTTCGATTGCGTGTTGGTTGTGGATTTGCTCGAGTTCAGCTAGCCGATCGGCAAGCATGGCATCTCTGGCATCGATCTTTTTCTGGAGGTGCTCATTTGCGACTTTCATAACTTTGACAACCCGGTGCGCCTACTCAATGTTAAAACTCTGCATTTTGTGAATAATAACAGGTGGAATATACCTCTGAAGAACCAGACGAGGCTGACGGCACATCCGGAATCATTAGGTGGTCCGCAGAGCTAGTAGACGAGGCATTCAACGAGGTGCGCTTGTATCGATCAACCAACTATTTCCAACAGACATGTTAGTCTAAAATTTAAAATGAAATATTAAAAATTTGTTAGGTGCGAATTACTTTTCTCAAACGGGCGACTTCAGCTTCCAGCATAGACTCCCTGCTTTGGTTATTTGACCTTGTCCGATTATGCGTCAAAATCGGGTTCAAGTCTACCACAGCCTTATGCCTCAAATCGCGTTCCTCAATTTCGTGGGAATTCAACCCGTTAACCTGTTCATAGCTTTCGGGCAACTCGTAGCAAACATCCTCGCTAGTTGTAGATTGTCGCGAACTGGTAGGAATAATTGCCTTCTGGGAACGGGTCATAGCAATTTGGTGCGAAATGGAGCCGACGGACGGTGTCGGGGAAAAGGCCCGCCCGTTGGCGTATGATGGAGACAAGGGTCCATGTAGCAAACTTGGGTGAGACCCAGCAGCAGAAAGTGAGCGCTTTAAAAGATTGTTATTAACGTCGGAATACGAAGAAGATGCGAGTGACGATAGGGATTCGACAGAGGGCTGAGGTCGGGATAATAATTCAGGTGACCGCGTTGGTTGTCGTTCCGTTGACGGCCTGCCTGCCGGTCGCATGCCAGATGTGACCAAACTGGCGGAATTATCACGGTCGTCATTCTGGGGTTGCTCTTCGGGTATTATAGATGCAGGCCTAACGGTACTCGCAGGGTTGGAGTTTGAAGTGACTTCGCGAGAGTGCCTTCTAGGGTTCTGACTTCTAGATTGCACTTCATGATGAAAACCTAGAGAAGAGGCAGCACGGTTATTTCCTGACGTCGAAGATCTTATAGATGCGGGCGTTGGTGTTGTCGAGCGAGATGTGGTGGTTTGAGGGCGTCCAAAGTTCTTGCCTGTAGGAGATATATGTGTATTGCCATTGCTGATCGTGTTGGCATTCGAGGTTGTCGCCGACCCAGATGAGATCGCATCAGAGTCTGCAAATCCAAATGGTGACTTCGGCCTGTTCCAAGGCCATGGCATCCTGAAGATTTCAGGTACCGAATATTGCTGGTGAAAGAGTATTCGGTTTATCGGCGATGTGGTTGAAAAACAGGTAATATTGTGTAAGAGAAATGGTCGAGAGAGGTGATAATATTATATAACAGTAATAGTAGGCTTAGGGTCCGGGTTCAGATATGTCACATAAGAGAGAGAGCCCTGCCAGCCGTTTGTCGGATACACCTGTCTATAACCCAAACTACGGAACCGAGATTTTTTTTTTGTTTGAAAAGAATATATTCTGGAAAGGGAATTCTGGCGCGTGGTTTTTCGGGTGGAAAGAAAACGTTTAAAACGCCTTTGAAGGAAAAATTGTACTATCGTGAAGAGGAAGAAAAAAAAACGGCTGTAGCTGAAAAATGAATCGTACAGAGCGGTATGATCCCCTTTCTCGCAATTAACCCTGTGAGAGACCACACACTCAATATCGGTTAAAGAAGCAAAAAGGACGTGCGTATCGTCTGCCCAGTCCGCTCAGAAGGGTGTGCACGTGTGGGGCCCTCTCTTTTGTTTTCTCTTTCTTTCTCTTGCATCAAGCATGCAACTATGATTTCCTGGAGAGATTTAATAGTATTGTATGAGAAAAGGAGACTTCTGACAAACCAGGTCTTATCACCCAGCATACGATTGGTCGGTACCTGAATAAAATTTCCTGGTCGATGTGATAAGGCTGTTGTTAATTGTTTCCAGCTGAAATTGAGGTATCCCCTCGTATTTCAAAAGTATGGGGTGGTCGTGATCTTCTAGAACAAAAAAGATCCCCTTTCGTTTGTCCTGGTCCAGCCGGTAAGTTATAGAACCCCCAAAGGTGAGAGGCGAAAAGAGGGAAGGGGCGAAAGAGCCTCGATATATTTCAAACTTACATGTCGTTTCTCTTTTATTTCGCCTTCAATACGTATCTCGCTCCGACAAAGCAAAGGGTCCCGCAGTTAACTAGTTTCCACTCGCTGCGTTGTCTCAATTTCGGTTCGACCTTCGATTCCTTCGACGAACCTGCCGTAAAAAGTCGGCGGGTGTGGATCCCCCTTCCAAGTAAATAGTGGAAAAAAAGCCAGCCCCAAGAGCAAGTCCGTGCTGACCCCCAAACAGTCGGTGCCGTGGTGGTGCTTGGCCTGATAAGTCCGGGACACGCCACCAAATTGCCAGCCCAGATTCCTGTTTCTGTCTCTGTCTGTCTCTCCCACTATCGACTTTAGCTGATAGCGAAGAAAAGGTACCCCAAAAAAGTTATGACAATTCAGAATATAAATGGTTCGGTTCGCCCTATCTCTTTCGAGGAGGTAAATTCTTTTTTTTTGAATATTGAAAATGACACTTCTTGGGAACATTTATAACAGCCGGGGTTTGTCCATCTATATATTCTCTACCTAACCCCCCGCATAGGTACCCTTTCATGTAGTGCGGAGAAAAAAATAAAAATAAAAAAAAGGCAGAGAATGGATTCTCAGGAGAAAGGGCTGTAAAATATTGTGCCCCAATCCTCCTTCTAACCAGGAGCAGCCGCAGTTGTATCATCTATGTTGGCTCCGAAAAATTTTGTAACTGTTGGGGAATATAATATATCTCGCGTGAATCAGATATCAACATCCCACAATGGTAAAAGAAAATCCGCAGTCACCGAGATCTTAAAAATGCTAGTGCCTGGTGCCTGAAAATATTGGCCTGGTATTGAAGATATCGCACTCTTTTTTTTTCTTCGGGCAGGGCGGTATGACAGGTGTAACGATCCTAGCTCGAGACATACCCAAACTCCAGCAGGCATCCTCCTCCCCTCCCCCTTGAAGAAATTCTTCGAGGTGACGCCTTTCGGGTCTTCCAGGGAACTTTCTTTCGGTTAGCAAGGAGGCTTCAAAAAAGAACAGTGTGGGTCCTTTGATCTTCGTTTCGCCGATTCAACCTCTTGCAGCAGCGCCAACACCAAACAGGGATTTTACGGGAGAGCTAGCCAACCCAACGACGGCTCACCTCTGTTTTTTTTTCTCCTTCTCGACATTCTTCCATGTAACTCCACCAGCCTAAGCTAAGCAGAAGACCTGAAAGAAAAACAAAAGTAGAACCGGTGCCACCGTATACCGACGCTCTCTTTTTGCCCGTCTCCCCCCTCCTCCTTGGTATGCAAATTTGCCTTTGTGGCTGGCATCGTTTTGTGTAATATGTTCCGAAGAATAATGGGTTGCCTGGAATTCTTCAATAACTAACATCTCTTTTGAATTGTGCATATGCAACTAGCAGAAAGGTGCGAGTAGCTAGTCCTCCTCCTCCTCTTTTTTTCATTCCGATGCAATGCAATCGGGCCATAGTGTGATCAAGTAAATCCTGATCCCGAGCAAAAAATTCTCCTATCAAGAGAAAGGGTCCCCTATTGATCGTTGTTGGCTGTGCAGTTCCGTGCAGGTCAAAAAAACGTAAGGAACACAACAGGACCTGTCCTTACGGCCAAAAGTGCAAAGGCCAAGCTATAGACCTCTTCCCTGGTCGCTAATAGTTTCGAATAACGAGCAAACATGTTGGTTTCGCTGCCGTGTTGGGTGCGTCTACAGGTTTCTCTCACGATGTCGATGTATAAAAAGCACCGTAGATCGACGCATCTTAACTTTAAACGATTATGACTCTCGCTTCACGATTGAGTCTCCGGATATTGTTCGCATCTTTTAACCGCTTTGGAGACGCTGAGGATGGGTATCTTTGTTTTTTTGCAGGGGAACGTATGAGATTGTGCGTGTGGAATATATCAGATGACTGCGAGGATGGTCAAAGCTTGTCCTGTCGGAAGCAGTAGCAAAGGAGGTGAAAGCATCGAGAAGATCTACAACGCGGTCACCCTGCCAGCCATTCCTTTCATTTAGGAAACAACACAAAGGAACATTCTACCAGCAAGCGAGAGCTTGGATTTCCAATCTCCATTCTATCGCATTCCATTATCAATCCATAATATTGAATTATCAAATGGAAATACCAAATATAGCTATACTAGTAACCAAAAATATTGATGTGCACAAGGCGAAGTTGAAGGGGAAGGGGAGAAGAAACCGTCCCGTTCGGGGACCATACCGCGCTATATCTATATCTAGATCGCGATCTGTGACACAGGCGGGCATCAGCCTCAATATCTTTCTAAATAAAAATAAAAAAAATATATTACATTATATTTTGCGCTTATGCATTCTTCACAACAAGATCACCTTCGAGTCAGCTTCACATTCTCATACTCTGTAACTCCGGATTACAATATTTTCTCGCAACTTTATCAGCTTCACACGTGAACTTGGCTACCTATTCTTATACCCGCGAGGTCCCCGAGAAACACGCAGGCATTCTTGCATTCCCGAGCAGAACCCATCTCTAGAAACCCCATGGATTGGGTTCCCCCCCTCCATATAATCGCATACAAAATAGCACCTACACTCAATGTGCACTTCTAGATGTACCCATTTGACACCTTCCGTAACCATAGAAAATCCACTCATCTGAGACCTTCCCTATGCGCCCAGAACATGGCAAATCGTTTAAACCGTTGAGACTTGGCCTACCGTGCATACAGATCCACTAGAGCGTAAAGGAGGAGAGGGGGAGAAGTAAGGAGAGGGAAGACAGCAGTGACAGTTCCCTATCTACAATGTACACGCACCAACGTCATCCCGCTTCTATCCTTTTTCGTTCTCCCTAAATTTGAAATTATAGCGACCCGAACCAGGGGGGTTGCTTCTAGTATTGTACATGTAGCATGGCCAGCCGAAATTATAGTTTGCTTTTTCATTTTATAGCTATCGTGGCCAGGAAAAGGCTAGCCAGGGGTTTTTCTTTCCTTTTGAAGCCTCTCTCTCTCTTTCCATCTTCCCTTCCCTTGCCGTTCGCCCCGGAAGGGAAGGTCAGGCAGGGAACCGCATGCCATGCCATCCCCATGCCATCCGTACACCGAGATATACCAGATACCACGATCTCCCACCAGAAACAACGCAAAAACCAGAATACCTTGGTTCCTATATTGCATGCCCGCCATGCACCACTGTAGCTGGACAATTTCAAGGCATACTCTTGCCAGCTAAACTCCATAGACCAGGATTAATTGCTAAATCATTCTGGGTCTGCCAATCTTGAGAAAAACAAACAAAATCCTCTTCCCCAGTATCCTTTTTCGTCTAAACTCCATGAGCGATAAAATAAAACAATACTGCCTATACATACACCAGCCGGCTTGAACCGTGCAAATATCAAATATCAAATTTGCTTATTCTTGCCCACTGCGTCCACCGACCTTCCAAAAATTACGCCCTGGACAAGAAATTAACCGAATAATCCCCGGATATCAATCTCTTCTTCTTCTTCTTCTTCT
>LDUD01000086.1:0-21436 GCA_012184295.1 Dactylella cylindrospora
AATTTTAAATAAAAATATTATATGATTGTATTATATAATTAACAGGTCAACAGGTGTGCTCGTTCACAGCCTTGTAAGGCATATCCAAGATATGACGATATCCAGCCACATAATTGCAAAAGTACCAAGAGTTGGACCCAACCAATAATGGTGTGCGGTCGCAGCCCAGCCTTACAGCAGTCTTACTCGAACATATATAGATATCAATCCAGCTAGGAGTATTTAAGGTCTTGATTTCCCAGGTGCAGGAACACAGATCTCCAACCAGTTTTTCTTCTTACTTCCTCGCAAATATATGTGTCTTCCGCGCCTCGTCCTTTCTCCTTTCTAGAATGAAGGAAAAGCCAAGAAAAAAGAAACATGATAGAAACTATTGCAGCAACAGAATTCAATTCTTATATACCTATCGATCGAATTTCGGAATAACATGGTCTAATGACGGAAGCTACGGATCTAGCCGAAAACGAATTGACAAATCGGGTTGAGAGAAGTTAGTTGGACGCGGCACCACACGGTAGTGCCGACTGCATCTCGAGTTGTCCGATATGCGACAGTCCTCGACACGTCAGCTGGTAGCGGGTTGCGAGCCTCCTGAGTAAATCTTGTTCTTGAACTGGATCTAAAACCGAGCATTCGCACCCGATCGTTATCTCGGACAGAGACCACACCTTGAGGCTGAGGTTAGCAGTGTTGCTCGGGCTGTTGAAGCCATCATTAAAAAGGGATCAGTCGCAGTCGCAGTCGCAGTCGCATTCCCACTCAAGCTAGTTCGATTGATGTGGGTACGGTCAGCCGCAGATATTGCGAAAAATGAGAATACCAATCTAGACAAAATTCTCGGAGCCTATCCGGAAAGTTTATAGTTGCTGACCTAAAATATCATCAACGCGTTGGTTCTGGACCCTGGCCATTCAGCTGGGCCTGAGTCGAAGACCTAACAGTGAGGAAGTGTATTATTAACCAAGAAAAAGAAGGGCAAACATCCTGGTTGAGAGCATTCGACGACTGGGATTCTCAGAATGCAAGAGCACTAACAAATTTTATGCAAGTTGCGATGTTTATAAGTCCTAGGGTCGCCGGGGGGTTTATTCATCCCTTTCAATGATCAATCCGTATTCGTAGAACATTAGGCCATTCAAAATCCCAATTATAAGAAAATCGCCAAGTCTTTTTCGTACTTATATCTTTAGTGTATTTCGCTACCATATTCGCATAATGAACGACGCGATATCCAAACCATACGATGACACACCTTCTGATATCGAGGCGTTTCCAGATGCTCACCTGCTGAATGAGATTGTCCAAACATTTTCGTTTGATGAATTGTCTGTTAGGGTCCCAGTAAAGGGATCTAAGGAGGAGCGACGGATTCTTGATAATATTAGCGGCGTTATTCAAGCTGGTGAGTCTAAACGTCTTAAAAACGTTGTGACTAGAGTGCCATTCTAAGGTTTCGTAGGGGAGCTTGTTGCCCTTATGGGCCCCAGTGGAAGTGGGAAAACTACCCTCCTCAATCTTCTTGCAGGGAGAACAACCAACGCTACCACGGGTGGCAAGATATACGTCAACGGTAGCGAGCTATCCAAATCAACGTTTAGAAAGATCAGTAACTATGTAGAACAAGAGGATCATCTGATTGGAAGCTTGACCGCCAGAGAGACTCTCGAGTTCTCTGCCAAGCTCGCTCTTTCAAAGTATGATCCTGAAACAAATATTCTCTATGATAGTTTGAGTTGACGATATAGAATAGTTCCATCTCTAGCGCCGAACGGAGAAGGAGAATAGATGCTCTTCTTTCATCGTTCGGTTTGGTCCAAAATCAAGCAACATTGGTGGGGACCCCAATTCGCCGAGGACTAAGCGGAGGACAGAAGAGACGACTTGGAGTTGCAAGTCAATTGATAACCTGCCCCAAGATCCTATTCCTGGATGAACCGACAAGTGGGCTAGATTCAGCTGCCAGTTATGAGGTCATTTCGTATTTGAGAAATGTCTGCAAACAAAACAGAGTCGGTAAACCCCAAGCCAACCTGTTGATGGATTTTGTTATTCTAACATTGTGATAGCTTATCGTCATATGCTCCATACATCAACCTTCTACCTCGACATACAATCTCTTTGACACACTCTACCTGCTGTCTCAAGGGAAGATGTGTTATGGCGGCACACTTGCAGGTGCTGCCCCCTACTTCAACACGATCGGGTTTGAGGTGCCGCATTTCTTCAATCCGGCGGAATACTTTCTTGACATCATAAATATCGACTTTGCTCAAGACAAGACGGTTGCGGCACTGCAGCTGGAGTCTATTCAGTCAACATGGAACTCCTCGGAGAACCTCAAGGCAATTGGCAAAAAGATCATCGATGCCCAGAACGAAAAAACGGAGATCATTCTGGAGGTCCAAAAGAAGAGGAGCCAGTTGCTAATCCCATTTGTTCTTTTCCACCGCAGCTTTGTTAAGAGCTACCGTGATGTGTTCGCTTACGGCGTTCGTGTTCTGATGTATCTAGGTAAGGATCCCATGCAATGCGCCTATATAAATGCCTCGATCTATTTGGCTGACCGTAGACAGGACTTGCTATCATGATGGGGACAGTTTGGCTTAGATTGTCCACTGATCAAGAATCTATTCAACCTTTTATCAACGCGATTGTAGGTGCATCCAAACTTAAGATTATACTCTAAATCCTAATTAACTCATCACGAATTTGATAGTTCTTCGGGTCCGCTTTCATGTCGTTTATGGCAGTGGCGTATGTTCCCGCCTTTCTAGAGGATCGAGCAAGCTACGTTAAGGAACGGAATAATGGGTTGTATGGACCAACTGCTTTCATTGTCGCCAATTTTTTTATTGGAATACCATATCTATGTGAGATCGCCCTGCTACACAGAATTACTTGATAACAAATTTGCTAACAAGAGTAGTTCTGATATCCATTCTTTTCTCGGTTGTCTCTTACTGGCTTTCAAACTTCTATCCATCTGGGACAGCCTTTATGTACTGGGTCATGTGGCTTTTCCTCGACTTGCTGGCGGCAGAATCACTTGTTGTACTCATGTCATCTATTTTCCCAATATTCGTGGTCTCGCTCGCCCTTACAGCGTTTATGAATGGGTTGTGGATGTCCGTTGGAGGATTCCTTGTTAGCCCGAATGTCCTAAATGTTTTCTGGAAATATTGGGCTCGGTATATTGATTACCAAGCTTACGTGTTTCAAGGGATGATGGTAAACGAATTTTCGAGGAGAAACTATGAATGCGGATCTGACTGCCATTGCATGTACTCGACACCGCTGGAAAGTGAGTGTAAGATTGACGGGGATGGTGTTCTGGAGGTATACGGGTACAGCACTGGGAAGAATGGAGAATGGGCTGGTATCCTGATTGCTATCATATTTGCTTATAGGCTTTTGGCTTGGGCTGTTTTGAAAATCAAGAAAACCTAAGTTTTTCAATAAGGATTTTTTCTCTTTTATGTTATATCTCTTCTCAACCCGATGCATGTTTTTCTATACAATGTTTTAATGATATTTGGAATTGCAACTGGAAAATCTGAAACGCTATCTCCTATGTTATCCCGCAAAATTGGCCAATTGGGTTCAGGGCAGAAAAAAAAAAAAGGCTGTATGCACCGTATTCTATTGAGGAGTATCTTTGAAGTTACGTGGAAATAACCGTTGCAATTGACCTTTATGGCGGGCATATGTTGACTAGGCCATGCATGGGCTACTGAAAAACGGATAATATTTATGGGAAGTCAAATGATGGGCTAGAAGTAAAATATAACCCGAAATCCGCATATCTACAGCCATTTTCGCGAATATTTTATTATAACTGCCATCGGAGATTTGAGCTAAGTACAATCACCTCACCTTGATCAATTGAAAGTGAAATTTAAACCTGTTTGTATGGAAATAAATCACCTGCATACTATGAAACTGCCAGGGGAGGAAATGGTCCTGAAGATGCACACCTCGATAGGTCAATACTGACGGCCCTGCCAGATGTGATCAAGAGACAACCCATATCTAGACCCTGTATATACATAGGAGACCATTGGCCGAATGTTTTTCGACGTTCCAAGTACACTACAAGGACTAGAATATTTCTACCATTTAATAACCCTGGTTGAGATGGGGTGAACATGTTTTAGGTGTATACTGTCTAGCGAACGGTAGGCATGCGTACCGGACTGACCAACCACGTCAGACAATTGTATATTCCACAGATATGTTGCTTGTTCTGTTATCAGTAGTTGTATATACAAAGAATAGATGTAATGTTACTTCGTAATTAAATCACATATCCCATTTTATAAAGTTAGACTAAGCTAGGTGCGCTTCGAACATTAACAGTATATGTGCGCAAGTGCACAATAATTAGCTGGACAATATTTCAATCTTAGTAGATGGTCTAGTCCGAACATAGCTCGCGGTCTGAAGGTACATGGATTCTTATCACTTTTGCGTTTCTTTTGTAGGTGCCGAAGGGCTTCTTAATTTCTACTATCCTGCCAACACACTGAATGTGTTGTAGTATATAAAATACCACAAATTCCCAAGATTATGTAAAGAAACATTTTCGCCTCTGCGCATGCCTTCCAAGTTGTCGTATTGGTCGCAAGGTTCTTTTTACCAAGTATAAAAAGGTCTGTAGTATTCCATTCCGGATGCTGCTGCATTCTATATCTAGGTACCTATGAACTCGCGTGCGATGTGTTCTTGGGCACATTTCTTCCGGTTCGCCTTGCAATGCGGGCACTGATACTGGTCTATTAGGGTTGGATGATATTTTGATTATCATTTTGGCGACAATATTGATAACATTATCGCACAACGCGGACTGTCTCAACGACCGCAGGATTTCATAATATACATATGCTAACATCACCCTTCCATTATCGAAGTACAAAAAAATAGAAATAACCAAACTGTACACCTGTACGCCCAACCAAACAAGAAATTAAAGGGAGGAAACGCGAACGATTTAACCACCGAAACCCTGGGGGGGCAATATTAGCACCTGGACTTGTACTTGATAGTTGAAGATTTGGAACTTACGTAAAGGGTTCGTCCTTGTCTCTTGAGAGCATAGACGACGTCTAGGGAGGTGACGGTTTTTCTCTTGGCGTGCTCAGTGTATGTGACAGCATCGCGGATGACACCTTCGAGGAAGGTCTTCAAGACGCCACGAGTTTCCTCGTAGATCACTTAAGGACACGTTGGTCAGTTTGCTTTTGCTACTTTTGGGGGGTGAAAGAGAGGAGGAGTTTATTTCGACATACTGGCAGAGATGCGTTTGACACCACCACGGCGTGCCAAACGACGGATAGCAGGCTTGGTTATGCCTTGAATGTTGTCACGAAGAATCTTCCTGTGACGTTTGGCACCACCCTTGCCGAGACCCTTTCCGCCTTTTCCACGGCCAGTCATTTTGATAGATGTGTATGTTTAGTGGGGGTTTTTAAAAAGGGGTTATAGTTTTGAGGAATTTTGTCTTTGGAGACTTCAATATAATTGGAGGTATGATTTAGTCAAAATAAAACAAAAATGTCAAGGAAATGTGGGTGGATGGCTTGTTTAAGAATGCTGGGAGTACGCGTTGATATCAACTATAACAATGTTGTGATTTATATTTCTCCACACGCCAAAATACCCTGTAAACTGCTTCCCAAAACAAAAAAAAAAAATGCTGGAAGATGAAGGGAAAAAAAACAAAACAAAAAAGAGACTAACTGATAAGCTCCCACCAATTATAGCCGAACAGAGAGTGGACACTGAAATAATAACAATAATCAAAAAAAAGGAAAAAAAATAAAAAATAAAAGGGAATACAACAAGAAGAAAATATGATTAGTCTGGTGGACGCAACTCTCCGAAATATGATAGCTCCTAGAGCAAGAGGATTTGGGCTTGATCTACGGGAAAAACTAGATAAACCCTAAGCTATAGCTAGAGCTAATATGGTCTAGCTATAGAACAATCATAAGTGCTTTTCTGCGCTGGGGTATTACTTGCTAGATGGAGCCACGTCTATGCAGGGTAATGTTGGTTCCCGCATGTCTACATGATATACACACACAAATGGTTAAGCCGATGCCAGATTTGGGAGTTCATATTCTCCACCTGGTATTTTGTATCTCGAATGTAGAATCATGGGTGTGTGTTTAGTCCGTTATGTCTACATGTACATTTAGTTTTTGAGGGCTATCAGGGTGAAGGTGTTGTGCATTGCAGATGTATGCTTGTGCAGACGCTTGAAGCAACAGCGGCAATAAGGCAAATAAGCCTGGAAGCAACACATGGAGCATGGCCTCGGGGTGCGCACCTGCAGCGTCATTCCTGGATGGTTTCCTAAAGGAGGTCTTGGTGGGGAGCAATCTGTTTGTGATCACTCTTAGCGAGAAAAAAAACATCATCTTGTGCATGGCTGCAATGCACATACTCACTTTGCTGCTATTGTTTTTTTGGGATACATGTAAGTAGTAGTTTGGTGTGTGTGTTTTGCTTTTTTATTTTCTTTTTTGTTTTTGGTTGTTTCAGCGCTTGGCGTGTGGGAAGTGTGCGTGTGCGCGCAACAACAACAACAACAACAACAACAACAACAACAAACAACAAAAGGCATCCTCTTTTTTTTTTCTTGGGGTGTTTGACAATTTGGCTTAGCTCAGCAAAATCGTGCAACAACTGCAGCTGTAATGGCAAAAAAAAAAAAAAAGGGAAGAGAAAAGCAGAAATAAAATTAGTTCCCCCCATTAATTCTCAGCTAAAAGCAGCAGGGGAAAATTGACGAAAAAATAACACGAAAAACAGCAATATGAAAAGAAGTTTTTGAAAAAGGATTTTTGGTGTGGTTTGCTCGGCCATTTGGGTTGATCTAGCTGTCCCCGGCCGCCCCCCAATTCTCTTATAAGTAGCTCACACCCCCAATCCTATCCTCCGTTCTCTTCTTTTCTCTTTTTCCTTACTTTTACTACTTACTATTCGTCTCTTTCTCAACAATCAAACCCATCGACATCGACAAATCTTCATCTCATCAACCATCTCATCTACATTTCTATTTTTAAACCTCCACATCTAAATCTAAGAATCATTCGCGATGGCTCGTACCAAGCAAACCGCTCGTAAATCCACTGGTGGCAAGGCCCCACGTAAGCAGCTTGCTTCCAAGGCCGCTCGTAAATCCGCCCCAGCTTCCGGTGGTGTCAAGAAGCCACACAGATATAAGCCAGGTGAGCAAAACAAATCACGACACGACGCGAAACGCGACACTCAACATGTAAAACATCCAAACTAACAAACAAGCATAGGTACCGTCGCTCTTCGTGAAATTCGTCGCTACCAAAAGTCGACTGAGCTCTTGATCCGAAAGCTCCCATTCCAGCGTTTGGTTCGTGAAATCGCCCAGGATTTCAAGTCTGACCTTCGCTTCCAGTCTTCCGCCATCGGTGCCCTTCAGGTAAGCTTTAATGACTCATCAAGCATAGCTTTGGACCTTTGCTGATCTAAAATGATTCAGGAATCCGTTGAGGCCTACCTCGTCTCCTTGTTCGAGGACACCAACCTTTGCGCCATCCACGCCAAGCGTGTCACCATCCAGAACAAGGATATCCAGCTTGCTCGTCGTCTTCGTGGAGAGCGATCGTAGTTTCTCTTGGAGGGTCTTTGTTTTTCTTTTTTCCATTTTAATGACCTCCGGATAATGTCAACACCAGATTCTTATGTTGGACTTGTAACGTTAATATACTAGTCGTTAACGTCGCGTTCGACCGTTAATTATCAAAACTTTCTCCTTTCATGTCTTAGACTAGGGAAAAAGAGGGTTGATACTCCGTTTTCATTCAATTGTCTTCTCTAGGGTCTGGGCATGCGTGTTTTCCTGTTTTTAGTTGGTTTACGGTGTCGCTGGGCTTGTATCATATCTTTTTCGCTTATTATGGACGAAGCAATGAATCGAACCGCTTGAAAAGCCTTTGACACAAGCCATCACTTGTAGCACGTAATTTTATCCTTGATAAATAAATTAGATAACTTGGAATTCACTAGCCTCTAAACTTGATCGCGTGTCCTCGCTAGCCAGAACAAACGTAAACGCGGATGCTGGGTGGTGGGTGGTGTTTATAAGTTATTGGCTTTGAGAGGGAGCTCTATATGTCCGCATTGCGACTGCATCTTCCAGCGAAATGTTTGACAGTCTTGTAATATTGATCATACTTATTTATACATTACGACCCTGTGATCTTAGGATATTCAGGATGTCCTCGACCGACGGGGGCGGTGGAGGTATCAACATGGGAAATTGGGGATTCATTGGAATAGGTGGTTGGGGTAGATTCCCAAGCTGTGGTGGAAAAGGGAGTTGAGGGTTTGGCATTGGGAAAAGGTTTGGATTCACGGGAGGGAAACCCTGCGGTGTTGGTTGGCCGGGGAGAATAAAAGGGAGCAGAGCTGACAAGTCATTAGGAGCTCGATTGATGTTCTGCGGTGGGTTTGACGGGGTTTCCTGTATTGATCTGACTTCTCCATGGCTACCTGTGTTATCCGCCGGTCCTCTCGAGTATTCACCGTTGGAATACTGGTTACGTCCGTTGGACCGTTGATCGAATCGCGGGGGGTACCGATTGGCCCTGCCTTTCCCTCTGCCTCGAAATCCCTTGTTCGCCTGATGGTCTCTGTCTCTGTTTTGCATTCGCTGCGGCGCTTCGCGTCTCTGAACAGCAACTCCTTGTGGAGGAGGAGCGGACATTTCGTGAAGATTTGCGGGTCGAGAGAGAGGAACGTATGGCTCGTCTACCACGTCAGGTAGAGGCGCTTGTACTCGAGGTGCGGCTTTGGATTTCTTTTCTTCCTTTTGTCGCCGCTTGAATTCCGCCTCTGCCTCGTCATCGGAGAAATCTCTTTCGTCATCCCCCACTTCTTCGTCGTGGAGATTGCTTGCATCACTCCCTTTCAGAGCTCTGATCGTTTTTGTAAAGAGAAAGGTGCTATGCGATGGGACGTAGTTTACTTTTCGGCCCAGCGTAGCGTTTAAACTTTCGGCTTCTTCTGCATCCTTCAGGCGCACAGTGTAATATGGTTGCTCAACTCGCCCGAATGTTTCTTGGACCGACCCAAGCAATGACCGGTCGTCAAAGCAGAGCATAGATTGTTCGTTGAGAACTTGATACTCCGCAGATACGCTTGCTTTGACTAACACGAGGCCATCAACGACGGATTCAATAGTCCCTAGGGGCACTATTGGTGTGCTGGAGCTTATTTCAATTTGAGGGCGGATAGAAACTGATCGGAGCTCTGGCAGCTCGTTCTTTGTGCGGTGCGGTCCACTGATGCCCTTCTTATTGGCATTCCCACCTTCATCGTCGGAAACACCGTCCTCATCCATTAGTCTCCTAGCTTCCTTTTGAATATCCAAGAAAATTGCATCCTCTTCAGCTTCATCGTCACTGCTAGTGTCGGCTTCATCTGACGATGACGAAGCCGAATCACTCTCTGAAGAATCCGTGCCCAGGTTCCCCGGCGCATCTGGGACACCGCCAGGGTCAATTTCACCCTCATCTGCAGATGAGTCTAGCTGCCACTCTGCCTCAGGATCGCCAAGATTTGCCTTTCCTTTCTCCAAAAAGTCATCTCGGTCGCGAATCAATCCCGCATCACCTTCATCATCAGCGAGAGAATCTGCAACTTCCTCCTTTATGTAGTCATCTTCTTGATCCATCGGTGTCCCACCAGGCGGAGGGCTGGGGAAGTCGCTGGCCGTCTCTGACTTGATGATTGGCGACGCTTCTGTGGATAATTCTACTTTTGCTGTCCCTTCAAAGGTGCTATGCTGTTGATTTTCGGTGACTAGAAATAGACCCGGTATCGCACCATCACTGACAACAGCATCATCCGAAGGGCCCTCTGGGTGTATGATTTTGTCACTATCAATAGCGACCAAGGTTTTATCTGTGGTATCTTCATTCGCCGAAGAGGCTTGGTGGTCTGGGTTGGGTTGGTCGGCTGTTGGGGAGAGGCGTGGTCGTTTTGCTTGTCGTTCGCTATCGAGTGCAAATTCAGCATCGTTGTCGAAGTCCGCTGCAATTGGGTCTCCATAGACAAGCGGGGCGTCCTCCATGTTGTGAGCGTGAAAGGACAATACGAAACTATGTTCGGTATCAATCGCTGACGGCCTAAAATTTTATATAGGTCTGGATCGGTTGATTGTCTGAGTTTGCAAAGAAAAAAATTTTTTTTTCTCTTTCGAGATGAGATCTGGGTTACTTACTAGCAGTGTTGATTGGCCTTTGCTTTTGTCTTTTCTTTTTTTTTTTTTGCTCAAGCGCTTGGGGGCCCGCCCTCTTCTTTCTCCCCCAATTGAAGCTCAAATAGAAAGGGAGCTAAACGGGTCTACATTGCACTCGAGACGCCTAATAAATCGAATTTTTGTTCACAGAAAACTGAAGAGCAGTGTAAAGGGAAAGAAGGAGCCGGCCCCGGTGAACATGCACATGTATGAGAACATGAAAGGTAGACCGTTCGGGCAGCTATCGTTAGCTATCGATATTCCCATTTTCATTTATATTTATGATCTGTAAAGAAAATATCTTCTTGCATCTTGTTTCTGGTAGCTATATTATAATACACTATACGATACGACATATCTTCTACCCGAGCGCAATTGACTTCCTCGTAACGTAACATAACCGCATCCATTGGGTTCCAAGACGCGTCGAATCAGCCCGCAAAAACTCTCATTTAATTATAATTAGTGCATTTCGGATTGGGTTGGCTGCCATCCTCGCCAACACGCACGCCGTTCATCTTACGTAGCTTACTTGAATAGGTCAGCGGGCAATTGAGTGACCCAAGTCCACGCTCAAATACCTCCCTTGGCAGCCTTCAACTACGGGCCGAGTCTGTCTGTAATTCCATTCACGACCCCTTCCGTTCCTGACTTCTATATTCAGGGTCAGCAACCGTGAGGAGCTGTTGAGAGACGGAGCGGATGGGTCCAACCAATCCAGCAAAAGGCCCCAATCCTGGGAGCCCGCGTTCGAGTCCAACGAACGATGCTAGTATCGCGGCCAAGATTATGTAAGTTGTGAAGACAAGAATCAAAATAGATCGACGAGGAAGGATATGAAGCTGAATAAGCATAAAATTGATTTAATTCTCAATTCTATCTTGTCTCTTGGGAATCTGCGCGATGCTGAACACACTCGTTAAGTCCTAGTCGTGTCCCTCGAGTCCCTTATGGCATAATTTTGTTTATTGCATCCACCTACGGCTTGATATCAGCTACCTTTGCGACAATACCAGATTGTGATGAAGGTTTGATCTTCTCTCCATCCCTTCTTTCACAGCACGGCTCGGATATTTGTTACTGACTCTCATGTTTGCAAGTGTTCAATTACTGGGAACCCACCCATTATCTTTCTCACGGATCAGGTCTGCAAACCTGGGAATACTCCCCGGTATATGCTATCAGGAGTTGGATGTATGTGGGCATTCACTCGCTTGCTATCTATCCCCTTTCCATACTCGGTGTCGATAAGGTAGGTCTCCTTTGAACCATCCTGCCGCGGCTACTACGCAAGTAAGTGTATCTTGTTAATTAGAAACCAATATGGCATGTTGGATAAAAGCATGGCCAATTCTTATTCCTTAGGAGTCTCTTAGCTATAATCTCCGCTGTCTCTCAAACCGAGCTTTATTCAGCACTTTCTAGCCATGTGGACCCTGACATCGGGCTCCTATATTTCCTGACATCTCTTCCAAGTGCAGGAATGTTCCAAGCTGCGCCTGCTTATCTCCCTTCTTCATTTGCCATGTATTTCGTTACGCTTGGCATTGCATCTTTCTTGAGAGTCAAGACGTCCCCTTCGAGTCCTATCCTGCTTTTCTCTACCGCTGCACTGCTTGGGTGGCCATTCTCACTAGCTCTAGCGGTGCCGCAGCTCTTATATTGGACCGTGAACGGGCTAAGGGGACAGGGCATTCTTCCGACACTCCACACACTGGCGTATAGCTGCCGTTGGCCTCTTCTTCTGCTAGTAAGTTTTGCTACTTATTTAATTTTATCAATTCCTATTTGACGAAAAGGATTCCCTGACGGTGTAACAGGGCGCGACCGTTTTAGTCGATTCTTATGCTTATCGCAAACTTGCCGTTGTGCCTTTAAACATAGTTTTATACAATGTGTTTGGTGGGGAAGGGAAGGGCCCCGACCTTTATGGTACAGAGCCATGGTGGTACTATCTTGCCAATCTAACTTTAAACTTCAATATCATGCTCCCCATTGCGCTTGTCAGTGCCCCGCTACAGGTGAGTTGTCAGAGATTTGTGACTTCATCCTATAAATCGCTAATGGCTTGAGGTTAAAGCTGCTGGCAACCATAATATCACCTACGAAAAGAACACGAGGGCAGCCGATTCTTTTGGTTCCCTTCTTTCTATGGCTGGGGATTTTTAGTCTTCAGCCGCATAAAGAAGAGAGATTCATGTATCCAGCCTACCCAGCACTTTCAATTAATGCCGCCATCAGCCTATATTGGGTTAAATACTACATCTCAGCAGCGCTGAAAAGGTCCGCTATAGCCCCAGCAACTGGTTTCTTGCGGGCCTCTATTGTTTTTGGGGTACTTGCTGCGGCAGCTTTGGTATCAACATCCCGGATTGTTGCCGTCACAACGGCATATGAGGCTCCAAAAGAAGTCTATAATTTGCAGTTTAATTTAACAGGAAATGTATGTTTTGGGAAGGAATGGTATAGATTCCCGTCCTCATTCTTCCTCCCAGATAGCGCTCGCCCTAGATTTATCAAAAGCGCTTTCGCTGGCTTGTTACCCGGTCAGTTTCCGGAGACCAACTCTAGCTTTCGAGAAGGCACCTGGAGGATACCAGAAAACATGAACGACCTTAATCAGGAGGATCACAGCAAATATGTGAGTGATGTGCGATATAGGCACCAATTGTTTAAATTCTTTGCACTAAAGCTATGGCGATATAGATTCCAATATCTGACTGTGACTTTCTCGTCGACTCGTACTTTGAAGGGAAAGGCGACGAAGCCCTCGAACCGAACTATGTATTGGATACCAAAAATTGGAAGCCCATAGTTTGTAAGAAATTTCTTGACGCATCAAACACACCTTTCCTTAGTAGGGCACTTTGGCTGCCCCCTTGGATTTTCAAGGATGGCCGAGTGTGGGGTGAATACTGTATACTTCAGCAGCTTTGATAAAGTTATATATATATCAGTGATTCATACGGTACAAATACTTCCCAACCTGCCCTACTCGGTACAGAATACCAATGAACTAGGATGTCCCTTTTGCCTTTGCCAATGTCCAGTAATTTTCCACTCTATTCCTTTCCAGAAGTTTCCTCACCTCCCCTTCTGTTTCGCATCTATTCGTGGTAAACTTTTTGAAGGCCTTATTTTTTAGTTCGCCCTCCCAGACTAAGATGCATGCGTTGGTAACTGATGAGGTAGACACGGTCCCAGGAGCCGGGTCGTCTTCTTCGATATCCGAATTAGCACCTGCCCCAGCTTCGTTCCACTTGATGCGTTGAGTCATGAGCTTCTTGTATTTGTTAATGGCCCATTGGCCACCCTCGACGATGACCAAGTTGAACTTGGGGTTGTGAATGCAAATCCCTGTCAGGCTAAGTTGCTCTGCGTTTTTCCAAATTTTGAATTGATGCGAGGGATTAGTGAGGTTTTCTATTCTGAAAACTAGGCAGTGGACACCCTTTGCTAGATCCTTTTCTTGATTGGTGTGTAATTTCTCGAGCCTTTGTTCCTTTGTGAGCTTTCTCTCCTCGTTGGCGGTCATGTGTTGTTCCCTGCGTTCAGCGATCTGCCTGTTGACCTTAGCCTCAACCGCGGTTGGATCTTTAACAGCTTCATCTCCCCAAACCCTCATCATGTTTTTCATGGTCACTTTTGGGGGCGGCGCTGGCTCGAGACCTAGGCGAATTTTTGCTTGTGTTTCCTTCAGTTTTGCCATTCTATTTTGAAGTCTAGTTTTCTTCTGCTCTTTCTTGGTCAGAGGGAGGGGCTTGGCGGCTGGAACCTGTTTATCCATTGGGGGTTCCAGCAAAATGGGATGTTGAACGTAGACGGTAATTATAGAATCCTCGCTATTGATTTTCAAGCTATCCGAGTCGATATCTTCATACGACATGTTGGAACACAGTCCTTGATCCCACCACTCAACGTCTGGCGGAGGGTCGCGCTGAAAAGAGGCGTTAGCATGGATATCGGTTAACAAAGCGATGAAGTGACATACCAGGAACAACTTATCAGTGTCCATTTCCTCCTCAATGCCGGCTCGCCTAGCGGCAGCGGCAATCCGCTTCTTCAGCTCCTCCAGTTGAGCCTGCTTGCGCAATGCATTTGCCTGCTCTATGAACTTTCCCTTTTGATTGAACACGAGGCCTTTCGACATACGGCTCTTCTGATGGGAACCTCCCGGTCCGCTGATGGATGGATCAAAGTAGGGATTCTTGGCTGCAGTAGTGTCCAAATTATTCCTACCGGCGTCGGCAGGGCGACTTGGTTTATAGATCTGAGAAGTTGCTCCCTTCGGGGTGGAGTCCACCTTTTGATTCGCCATGGTTGTAGCAAATTTCGGCTTCATTGCTTGCCGTCCCCGGCTGACAGAACTTGTCGCATCAACTGAATCTGAAAGCAGTGCAGGGTGTATTCCAATATCCAACCCGCCTCTACCCTTACCGGCATCTTGGACAGGATCTTGCTGGTCCCGCGGCCCCGACGAGAGAGGCGGGGAGGAAGCTCGTGGTAGGGTAGAAGCTGAGGAAGCACCATTGACGGCGGCGGCGATGCGAGCTTTGATATCCGCTAACCGCTTCGCTGAGTCTGAAGCTGGGAGAGGTTGTGAGGGTTTGGGTAAAGAGGCGGCTGTAGGTCCACCGGTGGGTCTGGAGCCTAATGAAGCGGCGACAGCGGCTGCCCTGGCCCTAGCCTCCTCCAGCATCTTCTTCTTCTGCTCAAGAGCCAACATGGCAGGGGATTTGGTAGCAGCGGTCGCATTGTTAGTTGAAGAAGGGGGGTCTATTCCGCGTGCACGCTTGGTTGGGGAACCGGGAATCGGTTCTTGTGGGGGAGGGCGTTTGAGGGAGCCATGGGACGCCATGGCCACCGCGATGATTTGAGGTGGCGGGGTGTTGTTCTTTTTGGTTTGTAGGGATGTGGGCTGAGTAATTACAGCAACTGTGGGCGTGATGCGAATGTTGGAGATGAGGGGATGGTGGTGAAGAGGTGTATGCGCTCGTGTCTGATGATGAAAAATGGAGTGTTGTTTTTTGGGGGGTGAATATGAGTGTTCGATGTCACGATCCTTCCCAGATTGAGGTAGCAGGTAGCAATAAGTTAATTTGGATGGTTTCTTAGACGGTTTGGGCGGAACGGATTTTGTGGCACCAGCCCGTTTTCGGTAATCGAAACGAACTTTTTATTTTGTTTTATTTTATTTTATTTTTCCCATTTTGTACTGAAGACCATAAATTTTTTTCTCTTCTGCGACAAGCACAGCTAGCACAGCTCCATCATTACTCTTCATCCATCTCCTCCAGCGTGGGCTCTATACCTCCGAATACTAATTGGAAAACCGAATACTGTGGCTGTAATTGCATTGTACTTCCAGCCGTCGTCGTTTTCCTTGCGCTCTTTTCTTTCTCAGGAAAAATCCGATTCATTCGCGTTGCATTGCATTGCATTGATCAGAGAGCATCACTGGGATCTGCTATAAAATCCGCAACACCAACGATGCAGCAACTCGCTGTCACCTTCACGGTAAAGCCTCCTCTCGTCCAGTATATATATAGAGCACTTTAGTAATTGAGTTGCTTGAAATTCTATTTTCCCCATCGAGCCCCTTTACGGACTTGAGAGATATCTTATTAATTGCAATGGAAACAGTGATCCAACCCGCAAGCTTGACTTTTGAAGGAGCTATAGTTGAATCGTACCTTCTCCCCAAAACAGATCATATATCGCATCTATCTCCTCGGGTTCGCACATAGGTAGTCGGATATATCGATATCTCGCTTTGCTAGCTCTCTAAGTTAAAAAAAAAAAAAAAAAAAAACCCCCCGGTCCACCAATAGCCCACGCCTTTGCCTTTAGAAAATTAGATCGGGTTCACATCAAAGGAAACAATAAGACTAGAAACCAAGGAAAAAACCAGGGGCGAAATATCGGTAGCAATTGTGCAGCTATTCACACACGAATTCTTGGTTTGATTACATCCCTCAGCAGCATGAATATCTCAAACCCCATTTCGTCCGAGATTCAGGCCGTCCATTTCGGCTTCCTTTCCACCAAGGACATTCTATCCATATCCGTCAAACAAATTGTCAACCCATCAACCTTTGACGTGAATGGGAATCCTGTTGATGGTGGTCTCTACGACCCCTCTTTAGGGCCCTTTGGGAGATCAATAGCGTAGGTCCTAACCAGTCACCGAAATATCTTAAGAACCGGAGGCGTCGGCTATACTGCGCGATGATCTGATCCGCTAGCAGCTTGCGGCGGCCCTCAGTAGCGCATTGCCTTCATGTTAGTTAGTCTCTTCGATCACTCTCCAACGCGACACCGCACCGCCTCTTGCTGTTCACCTCGCCTAAAAAAAGTGATTCGACTTTGGCTAACCTCTCCAATATCTCAACCCTAGTTGCTCCACCTGCAACCTCAGCAATGAAAATTGCCCCGGCCATGTCGGCCATATATCGTTGCCGACTCCCGTCTACCACCCCGTCTTTTTCGATCAGATGTACCGGCTTCTGCGGTCTACTTGTGTGTATTGTCATCATTTGCGCCTCTCGAGAATCGAATTGAATTTATACATCTGCAAACTCCGGCTTATTGATGCTGGGTTGCTCAAGGAGGCGGACCAGATCGACCTGATCGGCTTGAGTAAACCTCGCCAATACGAACGGGGGGTAGAAAATGAAGTCGACATGTTGGATGGCTATTCGAAAGAAGATGACGTGGATGTAGAAACCTTGACCCGAAAGCGGGACAAGTATGTCCGAAGGCTGATACGGAATTTAACGAAAGTCGGTGGTATCAACTCAAACCAAACCATGGCAGTCGCCCAAGCCCGTAGAGCCGTAGTCCATGAGTTCACACGGTCGATGGTTGGTGGCCGGAAATGCGGGTCTTGTAAAGGGTATGCGACTAGCCTTGCCTTTCCTCTCCTCCCCCCTACGGTCATAAAAACTAACCACCCATTAGAATTTCCCCAACATACAGGAAAGATGGTTATTCGAAGATCTTCCAACGGCCCCTTTCTATAAAAGAGCAACAGCAGATGGCCCTCCTAGGCCTGAGGATAAAACACAGCCTATCTAGAAAAGCCCCAAGTGGCAAGCAAGACCTAGAGGAAAGTCAAAAACAGAAACAGAAAACCGAGAATGCCCAGACCTTGGAGCCCAGACCTACTGTCGAGCCTCTGGTAGGTGAAGATGTTGAAATGGTGGATGCTGAAACTGTCGCCGAAGAACCTGCAAACCCCAAATCGGGGACATTCTTGCCGCCAATGGAGGTTCTCGATCGCCTTTCTGGTCTGTTCAAGAACGAGGCCGAAATTTTTTCATTAATATATAGAAACCCTCAAAAAAGTTCATCGCGGAAAGCGGAAGCTCAGCCGGATCCAGGGATGTTCTTCCTGCAGGCGGTATTGGTACCACCTACACCGTTCCGCGCTCCCAGCTTTGCCGGGAATGAGCTCAACGAGAACCCTCAAAATTCTATTTTGAAGAAGGTCCTCGATAGTTGTATCAGGATTCGGGATATAAACGATGCTGCTAGAAATGGACTGGAAAGGCAAACTGCCTTTGGGAAACTAATCCGTGAATTTATTAATCTTCAAGACCATGTTAATTTGTTTATCGACTCAACCAAAGGAGGGAGCGCAGTTGGTGCCAGACAAGCGGCTGCTATAATAGGTATCAAACAAATCCTCGAGAAAAAGGAGGGTCTCTTCAGGAAGAACATGATGGGGAAACGTGTCAATTATGCGGCACGTTCGGTCATTTCACCAGATCCAAACATCGAAACAAATGAGATTGGTGTATGTGTCAATACGTTTCCGTGAACAACAACCAAGCAAGTGGGGAACTGATACAAATTTGGGAGCTAGGTTCCATTAGCATTTGCGAAGAAACTAACATATCCCGAGCCGGTTACACCCCATAACGTGGACGTGATGCGACAAGCCGTCATGAATGGTCCAAATATTTGGCCTGGGGCAACCCATATCGAGAACGAGAACGGTCGTTTGCAGCGCCTACCAATGGCGGCTGAGAGCAGGAAGGCGCTCGCAAACCAACTGCTTACACCTTCCGACTCAACTCTCAAATCTTTCAATAAGAAAGTGTATCGGCACCTACGGAACGGCGATATGGTTATCATGAATCGCCAACCTACGTTGCATAAGCCATCCATGATGGGCCACAAGGCCCGTGTTCTGCAAAAGGAGAATACTATACGTATGCACTACGCTAATTGCAATACTTATAACGCCGACTTTGATGGGGATGAAATGAATATGCACTTACCGCAGAATGAAAATGCGCGGGCGGAAGCACAATTCATTGCCAACACTGATTCTCAATACCTAGTCCCAACATCAGGAAAACCTCTGAGAGGTCTGATTCAGGATCATATTGTGATGTCCTTGCACATGACTCAACGGGACTCCCTATTTACAAGGGGGGAATATCAAGAACTTCTTCACGCATGCCTACGGCCAGAAGATAACTTCGGGGCCTCTGAAAGGATTAGACTTCTTCCTCCAGCTATCATGAAACCAGTGAGGCTATGGACAGGAAAACAAGTTATAACAACGATTCTTGACAATATACAGCCGCCTGGCACGACTGCCATCACATTTGCCTCTCCAACGAAGGTCCCAGCTGCGAGCTGGGGTGAGAACTCAGAGGAAGGTGAAGTGGTTGTAGATCAAGGCTACTTTGCTTGTGGTGTACTCGATAAATCACAAGTTGGCGCGTCCGCATACGGGATCGTCCACTCTGTTCATGAGCTCTATGGGCCTGCAACTGCTGGAAGCTTCTTGAGTATCTTGGGAAGGCTCTTTACCAAACTGCTTCATATGCGAGCCTTTTCTTGCGGTATGGAAGACCTCGTTTTCTCGCCTCGTGGGGACGAGAAGAGGCGAAATAACCTTGAGCCTGCAGACTCGGCAGGAACCACCGTTGCGGCTGAATTTGTTGATGTTGGAGACGATTTGGGTGGCAGTAGATCCGCTCTGCTTTCGTCAAGACTTGAAGAAGTGCTACGCAATGATGCCAAACAGCAGACTCTAGATAGACTTATGGGAGCGAAGGGCCACGAGTTGACAACCGCTGTCATTAAGGATTGTCTTCCTAAGGCGCTCATTAAGCCGTTCCCGAAAAACCAGATGCAAGCAATGACTGTATCTGGTGCAAAAGGGTCGGATGTTAACGCTTCTCAGATATCGTGTCTACTGGGCCAACAAGTTCTGGAAGGCCGAAGAGTCCCGGTTATGGTTAGTGGGAAGACGCTACCTAGCTTTGCACCATTTGACCCTTGCCTGCGGGCCGGCGGATACGTGACCGGCCGTTTCCTCACTGGAATACGACCTCAAGAGTATTATTTCCATGCAATGGCTGGCAGAGAAGGGCTTATTGACACTGCAGTCAAAACCAGTCGTTCGGGATATCTCCAGCGGTGTCTGATCAAGGGGATGGAAGGAATAAGAACGCATTACGATAGTTCTGTTCGGGACTCGGACGGCTCTCTCGTGCAGGTAAGATTATACCGCAGTGGCTCACTCTTCCCTAGCATTCTCTGACAAACGTGTGTAGTTTTTATACGGAGAGGATGGCATTGATATCGGCAAACAAGCACACTTGACTGATTTCAACTTCCACTTGACAAATCAAGAAACCTATATTGAGCGGTTAGGGGGAGCAAACCTTACCGATCGACTCGATTTCAAAACCGCTCTAGACTATCAGAAAGATGTCACGAAGAAATTAAAAAAATCTGGCGGTGGCCGTATTTCGCTCGACCCGGCTATTTCAGTGTACCCTCCCAGCAGATATGTTGGCAGTGTGTCCGAAAAGTTTATGAGTGACCTAGAAAAGGTATGCCCAGACCTTTACCAGTTGCAATGAAATCGCTAACTAGATATATAACGTTTTGCACAGTTCGTCAAGGAGGGCCGAAGATCATCGCCGTCTGATAAGAAGGGGAGGAATTTATTCAAAAACCTCATGTATCTCAAATATTTAAATTCGTTGATAAGTCCCGGCGAGGCGGTTGGTATTCTTGCTGGCCAGTCCATTGGGGAGCCTTCAACACAGATGACGCTAAATACATTCCATCTGGCGGGCCATGCGGCGAAGAACGTCACACTCGGTATCCCGCGTCTCCGTGAAATCGTAATGACCGCTTCCGCAGCCATTGCAACTCCAAAGATGAACCTTACCCTCCGCAGCAACGTCTCACCCGAGCAAGCCGCCATGTTTGCCAAGAGTATCAGCCGACTCAGCCTGTCGGAAGTTGTCAAAGATGCCACAGTAACGGAGGCCGTTGCTCGAGGGAAAGGCTTCCCACAGGCTAAAATATTTAAGATACGACTAGATTTCTTCCCTTCTGGCGAGTATGAGGAGGAATACAGTACCACAATTCCGGAGATTCTCCTCTCCCTCCAGAATGCTTTCGTTCCTAAGCTCTGTTCCCTCGTATCTAGAGAGTTCAAGAAGATGGGAGGGGCTTCCGTTGGCGCTACCGATTCAATTCCCGCCGTTGGAACCGCCTCAAAGGTCACGGAAGATGAAACAGCCAATCAGATAAACGAAGAATTACAGGGAGAAAGCCCCGATCTCGACAGTGACGATGAGGACGGGGAGCAAGACGCCAAACAAAGTACCCGAAAAACCGAGACCGTTTCATACGACGAACCTGATGATGATGAAATGCTCATCCTGAACGACATGGCTGCGGTTGAAGATGGCAACGAGGATGAAGACGAAACCTCCTCTGGGGAGGAGGCAGTGGAACGTACAGGACGGCATGTGGATAGTGACCAGGAGGAAGATGCCCACGGCGTACAACTGAATTTGACAAAGAAGGATGTGTTGACAGCATCGGAGACAATAAAATCAGCACACTCCGAGGTTTCTGGGTTTGCCTTTGACCGGACCGGAGGAAACTGGTGTCAAATTGAATTGGAGGTATGTGGATCCGAACCGCGATCTCTTCGCGAGCGGAAGCCAAGGTGATTTTGACTAATGAGATTGAGTTCCTAGTACGCGGCTGAGACACCGAAAATCTTGATGATTAATCTGGTGGAGAGAGCTTGCCGGGAGAGTGTGATACATCATCTACCAGGAATCAAAACATGCGAAGTTGTTGCCGATAGCGACACGCGGAAGAGCG
>LDUD01000086.1:24592-55249 GCA_012184295.1 Dactylella cylindrospora
AGCACCGACACCAACTCGCAGGGAACAATACTCCGGCTAGGTGAGGCTATGGCCGCGCGACCATGCAACACCATTCTGCGCGGGTACGCCGACCACAGTTTTGGGAATAACGGAATTCCGCAAAAAGGGTCCAGAAGTCGCTCAATCCCTTGTGGAATAGATTAACAGAAAAAAGAAAAAGATATGTCAAAAAAAAAATATTTGTCCGCCGAAAAAGGGGAGAATGGGGAAAAATTCGGATAGAGATCACTGCTAGCCTAGAGTCCTTTTTTTCCTCCTCTTATGGTTGGGATTGCTACATCGATAGGTGGGAGGTCTCGTCCTTTTAGATATAAGATGCCAACGGTGGACACACTGAGGAAAATTAAGTAGAAACCATTTTGCCTCCCAACGCCATCCGAACGAAAAAAAAAAAAAGGGTCCCAACAGTAGATAGAACCCGAGGGAATATTATCATTACTCTTCCATACTCGTCCGACGGAGTAATCGATAAAAGGAAGGCCCGATATTACCTTTACTGCAAGCTGCTGAGCATAGTCGGACCGTCGCGGCGGACATAAAAGGACTATTCGTCATATAACCATACTTCATACTCGTAAGTACGAAATACGTTGCTTTGTCATCATAACAGTCGTCAGGATTGTCATGCTATTCGTTTTGCTGTCAACCAATCACATTCCACCGTTTCCTATTTTTAGCGAAGACCCTTTTTTTCTTCCTTTTTTTTTTTTTTTGGTTCTTCAGTTTTCCCCTTCATTCACATTTCTTTCCAATTGAGCCGAGGAGAAGAGATTAGGCGGGCACCACCACACAAAAAACAAAAAGTAACAGCGAGGAGAAAGAAAAAACGGCAGTGCCACCCGCCAAGAAAGAATGACATCATCCACACCTTTTTTCTTGTTCTTGTTGCTTTTTGACTGCCTGGCAGCAAAATGACAAAAAGACTGACAGGCTTCGGACGAGCGCAGCAGCAGTTAGGTTGGCGAGCAGATATATTGAAATCGAATCACCTTTTTCGCTTTAAGATTCTACCGGTTTCTCTTACTCAGCAAGACAAATATTGGGGAAAAGGTCCCTGAATCATTGCCAGAAGAGTATATATTTACAATCTTCGCCACTTCTTATTTTTTTTTCTTCGTCTAAGATTCCATTCCGACTTTTTCAACTTCAACATTCATCCTTCCACCCCACATCTACTAGCTACTACGACTGCACTGCTAAAGCAACAACAACAAAAACAACACATCAACGCAGACGCCACAAATACAAGACATCCTATTTTCCTATAGCAAGGAATCAAGAGAAATACAAAAGAGGAGAGAAACGACATCAGCTGAAAGAGTTTACGAATATATATATATAAGCATACGAATATATATAGAACAGGCGAAAGAAAGATTACTACCGACAAGTGATTCAACTGGTAGCATCCAAAAGGGAAATCAAGGCCGACTACCTGAGTGGCAATTTTTTAACCCCTCTACGCCACCCAAGCCGCATGGCAATGACTTACGACAACTACCCTCATCACCAATTTTCTTCGTCGTCAGCTACAAATTTCAGAAAGGGGGCGCATAGAAAGTCCTCTTCCACTTCCTCTCACCCAGGAGGAGCAGTACAAACTTACTACAGCTCCCCTTCGAGTCCTGCGTCGCATAGCTCCTTCACGAGCTCCAACGCGAATCCCAGGACCTTACCCTACATCTCTATTCAGAGAACAGAGGCGGCCTCGTCGCCCGCTACCGTCGCCACGACTATTTCTTCTCACTCCACACCTTCTCCTTCTCCGTCAAGACCAACAACAATGCCAGGCATTGCTTCCACTGCAGACTTCTCTCTGTTCGATGATATTTCATCGTCGATGGCGGAAAACCCCTCAGCAATGAACAGCTACGCATCGGGTAGCTTTCCTATCATCGTTCCGCACGATGCTCACTATTCCAGCTACGGGCAACCGTACGGAGGCTACTCCTCTGGTGGCTACGCTGACGCCTCATCCACGCTCTACGGCCTCTCCCAAGATCAGGAGGCACAGAGGCAGTCTCAAATCACAAGCAAATACCTTCGTCCATCTTTCCCAAACCTGAACGGTGGAAACAGACAACGAACCGCCGCAATTCAACAAGCTATCAATGCTGACCCGATTTCTCCCTCGAAATCCGGGAGATCCCCAACGGAAGCCAGTAATCCAAGGAACTCTGGTTATTCCACTGGGTCGACAAACTGTGAGGAAGACAATCTGTCAATAAACAAGTGGCTTGATGAATACTTACGCAATCATTCAGATTTGAAGCTCGGTAGGACGTTTTCGGATGTGGCTCAGGACGAGTTGTACAATCCTGAACCAGCAATGAGGTTACCGCAAGGCAAGACTCATAACGGCAGCTTTCAAGCTCCTGAGATCAAAAGCGAAAGCAAAACCGCCTTTCCAAGAATATTCAGCGAAGCCCAGGAGAAACACAGGCAAGATTTTTCTCGCAATGTTCAACAGCAATCCGACACAAGGCAGCGATCGCCCTTCAGACACAACTCGCCGTTCCACCCGACAAACAGCCCTCATTTGCCACAGGGAATCGACCAGAACCAATTAGCCCTCGCTCTTGCATTACGAGAGCAAATAAATGAGGCGGAGCGAACCGCACCAAAAACCATCAGCCCCAGAGAGGCGCTTCTGGAATATCATGAGCCGGAAAGCCAACATGGCCAAGTTACTCTCTTCCCGCCTCTTACCGGCACCCACGACGACGTTGCTAGCAATAACGGCAGCTTGCATGCATCTTCACATGACGGCTCCGATATGGGCGACTTTCAAAGCATGGCCACCAGCAGGAGAGAATCGATGGCGAACTCGGTGTCGTCCCATCTCGATGTCCCACGCTTTGGCTACATGCAGCAGGCCTCCTTCGACCCAATCGGTTCCAACACCTACTACTATACGGATTCGTCACTTGGAAACTCGATCCAAATGAGCGAGAACACCGTTCCATACATCAAGGAAGAGCTTGGTGGCTCGATCCCTCGTCCGCTAGACACTTCGGCGAACACCGGAACCTACACCTGCACTTACTCAGGTTGCGGACAGCGGTTTACCACCTCCACAAAGCTGCAAAAGCACAGAAGAGAAGCTCATAGGAAATCTGTTCCATCTGGTAACAGTGTATCGAGCGCCGCGGCAATTGCAGCGAGAAATGCCCAACCTGGTCCCCATCGCTGTATGCGGGTCAATCCATCGACTGGAAAGCCCTGCAACACAATCTTCTCGCGGCCTTACGACTTGACCAGGCACGAAGATACTATCCACAACACCGCCAAAGCAAAGGTCAGATGCGAGATTTGCGACGACGACAAGTTTTTCTCACGAAGCGACGCTCTGGTGCGTCACAGAAGGGTAAGTCACTCATAATGATTTTTGGTACACCGTCCGAGTTCATTGCTAACATGAATTTTTTACACAGGTTAAGCACGGTATTCACTAAATGCCACACCCGGATGAAGATTGCGCCCCCCCCGACGTGCTTGGAGCATGAGAGAAAGGGGTCTCATCCTGCCTACGCACTCGAGCACTCCTTGCGAGTCAGCTTTTGGTCATGGATGACAGTATCCGCCAAGACTCGCTAAAAAAAGACAACGAAACCCTGCATCGAACCCTGCATACTGGAGCCGGTAACACATGACGTCATTCACATACAAATTTTTATTTGCTTTTCGAGCATTTTCCTTCTCGTTCCATCCTGTTTTTTTTTTTTTTTTCCTGGCAACCCTACCAACTTGGTTTTTCCTTACAATGGGCTATGATTGGCTTTTCGTTCGTCATTATGATTTAAAGATATTCCTGGTCCAGTTTTACCATTTTTTCCGTCCTGGCAGAGCGAGAATGTGCATACGATTTTCTATTTTTTCCTCTTCTCTTATCGCACGATATCATTTTCTATTCTTTTCTTTTTTTTCTCTCATCGGGGAACCGGCGTCTGGTTAGGTACTTGGTGCAATTTACAAAAAATTAACAAAATACGGATTCGGGTTTGGGTATTTTGTATTTTATGATTGATGTTTTTTTTTTTTTAATATTCGAGCACTTACACGGCAGGGGTTTTGTTTTTTTTATATTACTATTAATTTCATCGCTGTGGATAAGAAGAACACAAAAGGAAGGGGAAACGTTTTTGACAATTTTCTTGTTGTTTTACGTTGTTATGGTTTTGCGATGGGGGTAATGTACATGTACGATATGTTGACGAGGTTGATGACAATTTTTTGGAATTGAAGGGGAGAACCAAAAAAAAAAAAAACCTTTTCACTTTCAATAACAAGATAGATATATTTTAATTTTACAATTCATCTTGGTTTCGTCTTCAATATCTGATCAGTTTCGTGGATCTTCGCGTTGCAGAGTGCTTGTTCGTGTCAATTACATCTTATTGCTTCGAATGTTCCTTGTTTCTTGCTGCTGTCGCTGGGAGGTGAGGCGATCTTAGCTTAAAAAAAAAAAAGGTGTGTTTACTGCTTTTGCATCTTCTTAGCTTTCCGTCGACTACTTATCGAATACGTATGCTATTTTTGTATGTTTAAAAATGATATCAGATTGAAGTTCCAATGCAGGGAAGATTAAAATTAATACTACATTTTTGGTGGGGGCGGTCTATTTAATGGATATACAGAATTTTCTTTTTAAAAGTGATATCGTGAATACGGTTGGTGATATCTTCAGGATGATAGAAGTTTGAAGTAATGCAGAAGATCTCTAGCCTTTTTGGACAACCACCCGATCAGGGTGAAATCATGCTGCTTCTCTATTGACCCCATAACTGCGTTTCTCGCTACGCCGATATCAGGAGTGAACCCGGTAAACAATTTGAATTGCTCGACACCCTATGACATTGAGTTTGTATTAGCACTTTCGGTTTTTTTTAAAATGGGCACATCTGGTTGGCGGAGAAAAAAACAGAAAATTTAGAAACATGACGTACCTGCGCGGTCAAGGCTTCCAGGCCCGGAACGGTAACCCAACCAAACTTCTCCGCCAACTTCATCATCTCCGTATGTCGTGGTTTATACGCCATCTCCACGAGAACACGTTTCTTGGCGCCGTTCTCTACCGGGGTCTTCTTGCGGATCATTGCTGTCAAAATTTTCTTGGTTTTGCGGTCAATTTTCTGATCTGCGGGAATTGTAGAGATTGCGGCGACAGGTGAAATGGGAATCTCGGTGGCATCTTTTAGGTATTCGATCACTCTGATGTCGTACTTATCCTTCGGGAAAGACTCCACCACCTGCCTGCTCTTTTCAGCGGTTCTGTTGATGATATAGATGGGTGAAAGATTAAGGCTAGCTAAAGCGTATATTGCTGCTCTGGAGGTTCCGCCAGCACCAATCACCAATCCTGGTTGAGCAGTAGCCCCTCCCGCAAACCCTCCAGTCTCGAGAGCGGTTTTGATACCAAGCCAGTCTGTATTATCTCCTCTGAGGATCGTCTTCCCAGCATTGTCGAGGCCAACAGGGTAAATCGTGTTGACGGCACCGATCGCCTTTGCTTCCTCGCTGATTTCATCCAAAATGTCGAAATATGACAACTTGAGGGGAATCGTCACTGACGCACCGCCAAAGTCATCCGCCTGGATGATCCCGACCGTAGTTTTTGCTTGGTCTGTTTCTTCGCGACTATAGGAATGGGGAAGGCCAAATCTTTGGAATAATGTGTTGTGGAGAGCTGGCGATCTCGAATGTGAGATTGGTTTACCAAAGAGATAGAACTTTTTGGGTGTGATTTTCCCTAAAAGGCAGAGGCCTTGATTTATTTCTTTGATTGATAGCTGGCCTGGAGCTGCTTTGAATGGTAAGGCGGGATGAGAAACCGGTGTCAAAAAGCCATTTAGGATTCGACTCAACTGCCCCTCGCTTGTCATATTGATAGCAATCAGCTTCACTTTCTGAGTGTCAGTCGCCCATTCTCTGAACTTTTCAAGAGCAAAGTTGTCTGCGTTTGACTTGGCGATACCAACGAGCTTGACGATATCTCCATGTGCCACAGCCTTGTTGAATATCGGTATCCAAGAGCCATCGGACCATGAAAAATCTTGTTTTGTGTCATGGTGAGACGCTATGATTTGAGTATATCCCTTGAGAGAAGTGATACGCTGGAGCAAAGTATCCGGCCATGTCATCTCTAAATCTAGGTATTCGAACCCCATCCTCAACGCTGCCAAATAGAGTTCCTCCGCTTCCTGGGTAGCTGCATCGGGGTATCGCCCTCCTTGGCTCACGGTGCGAATCGTAAAAATCAATGGCAGTGAGGTCTTTGACCTTAAATAGGCGACCTGTTGGTTCAAGTATTCGAGTGTTGGAATGCCATTTTTCTGACTCGGGTCCACGAGAAGGTCAACTCGTAGCTCCACCGCATCGCTACCCTCGACACATTTCTCTATAGCCTGGGCGTCATTCCGTAGATTCGGCATCGTCAATGAAACGAAGAATGACGGGAACCCTTTCTTCAAGATGTTCGAGGTGACGGTGCTAGTTCCTCTAATGATAGAGAGAAACCGGCTAAAGTCAGGCTGGAGTCTCTCAAAGGCCCCGGATTCTATTGGGGGACTATAAAACTGGTAATTGCTGCATTCGTAGAACCATGGCCGGCGCCTCTGCCACACGGCCATCATATCGTCGACGTATGCTGGGCGCGTTTTGTCGATTTGTAGATAGTCCATTACCTTGCCGATGTCTCGATGGATGTGGATGACAATTCCTCCGCTGCTATGGTATTTTGTGAGAAGCTGCCTAGCAGCAGGGACCTCGACGATACCTCCACCGCAGGCGAAAATATGATTCTTAGGCTTGGTTTTGAGTTGCCTTGAGAAGAGTTCTAGTTCTAGTTCTCGGAAGCCTTCCCACCCTGAGTCGTTAATAATCTCGGGGATGGTTTTCCCGGCCTCCTGTTCTAGGAGCGTATCGAGATCTATCAGAGGAAGCCCAAGAATTTTAGAAGCCCACGAACCCATCGTAGTCTTCCCAGCGCCTCTCATTCCGATCAACACGATAGAACTTTCGTTAATACCTTTCGAAGCCGCCTTGGTCTCTTTAATTTCGAAACCCCGCAAAGGCACACCGAATGGCCCAGAAAGGATATCCCACCAACCAGGCCATGTCTTCTCAACGCATCGGCGCTCAAGGAGCAGGATGGGCTCGTCGAGAACAGCGCTCAGAACACTGAAACTCATGGCGACGCGATGGTCATCATAGCAATGCACACCTCCCTCGGGTGCCGTCAGTTTTGCAATATCTCGTCCGTCTATTTCAATTCCGTCATCAAATTCTCGACAGGTGACACCAAATTTTGCTAATTCGTGATTCATCGCAGCAATGCGGTTACACTCTTTCACCCGTTGATTTGCGATTCCATATATACGGGTCGTCTTCGTGTCCGAGTTTTTGATGGCAACAGCGGCAAGAACGGAGGCTGTGAGGAAGGCGTCCGTCATTGGTTCCATATCGACGTTTGGCAAAGCTTTCAAACATCCTCTTGGAGGGCCCTGGACAGTCGTACTGGTTGGAGTTTGTTCAACTATGCATCCCATTGGGCGGAGGACGTCAACCGCAAACCTCGCATCACCCTGCAGAGAAGCGGATCCGATATTCGGCACGGTGCACTTTTTTCCGCTGATGGCAGCCAGCGCAAGAGGATAGGTTGCAGAACTTGCGTCGCTTTCAATAACATATTCAGCAGGACACTTGTATGTAGCTTTGGGAATATAGTAAGTGTACTCTTCGGTTTGGGATCGCTGGACAGCCACACCGAAGGCGGCCATCATGCTGATTGTCATATCGATATAAAGCTGAGAAATAGGTTTTCCGCCGACTAGAGTCAATGTGACGGCTTCTTGGGCGTAAGGAGCGCACATTAAGATCGACGAGACGTATTGGGAAGAGACGGTAGCAGCTAGCTCGATTCTACCACCCTTCATTCCTCTTGTTGATTTAACTCTCAAGGGGAGACATCCGGTCGATTCCATATAGGTAATCCCGGCGCCGTTAGCTGTTAAAGAATCGACCAAAGGCCCGATCGGTCTCTGCTTCATTCTGGCATTCCCAGTGAGTACGCAATTGTCGAGTCCATTTTTTGGCGATACCAATGTAGCGACGGATGTTAGGAACCGGGCGGCGGTACCCGCGTTTCCGAGGTAAAGCGGCTCGGGGCAAGCGCTTAGATTTCCACCGTTTCCTTGGACTACCAGTATTTCGCCATCGTTTTCCCAAGAATACTTGATGCCGCCGAGCTGACTTAGGGCAGTTAGCATGTATTGGGTGTCATCTGACTGCAAAAGGTTGCTGATGCGACACGTGCCAGAGCTCAAAGCCGCTAGGACCAAAGCGCGATTTGAAATAGATTTCGAGCCTGGAGGAGTTATCTGCAGATCCAAAGTTGTTGACTCCAAGCGGCCGACAAAAACACTTGGAGAGAGAATTACTCTGATCGCATCGTCTGCAACGGTGCTGGCTTTTTTCTCGTGGGTTCGCCCAATGGCAGCAAGGAGCACGATTTTCTTTTGTTTGCCGTAATTTTTCTTGTCAACGGCCATAATTTCCAATAGGCGGTCGACATCGCAGGTTTTGCCTCCAGACAGACGCTTTACTCGCTTGTCCTCTACGGAGACTGGAAGTCCATACCCGGTAACACATTTGGATAGTCTTGCTACCGCGGTAGGGCTAAGAACTCCGAGGTACCTAGCAAGTTCAGCTTCTCTGATCATACCGATTGCTACACATTCGCCATGGAGCAATTGAGGTGTTAGAATAGCCTCAAAGGCGTGGCCGATGGAGTGACCAAAATTCAGAAGGTTCCTCAGACCGCCTTCACGCTCATCCGCGGAAACGACATGAGCCTTGACTTTGGCAGAGCCAACCACGATATCCATGAGAAGATCCTTGATGGTGAAAAGACGGCCCTTTCCTAGTGAAGCGTTAGTACGATGCTATTGGCCGTTTTCAAGGGGGCTAGACGAACCATTTCCGGTAGGCTTGGCTTTGATGGCTTCCATAACGGCATCGCAGTTCGCCTCCAATCTCGAGAAAGCCGCCTCGTCCCATATAGCCGCTGTCTAAGGTCTGGGTTAGTGATTTGTTCTCTGAATTTGCAGTGTAGCCGCTAGGTGTTGTTAAGTCCTGGATAGTACCTTTATAACTTCTGCCATGCCATTGATGAACTCCCGCTCTGGCAATGTTTCCAGAACAGCCAAGTCCACAAATATTCTCTCCGGTTGCCAGAAAGACCCGACCAAGTTCTTGCCAAGAGGGGTATCTATAGCGGTCTTTCCTCCAATTGACGAATCCACCATGGCCAATAATGTGGTAGGTATTTGACAGAACCTGACGCCTCTCATGAAAGTTGCTGCGACAAAGCCAATCATATCACCGATAACACCACCTCCTAGAGCGAGGATGACAGTATCGCGGGTGCATCCTTGGGAAAGCAGCCAGTCCTCAACATCTGCTTTGGTCCCTCTGGATTTCGATTGCTCTCCCGGACTGATTTCGTAATGTAACAAGCGGGGAGGCTCCTCAACTGCTGATAGAGCTTCTTTGAAAGCCTTTTCTAGCTGTGCAAGGTACAATGGTGCGAGGTTTGTATCGGTTATAATAACGTAGGTGGAAGATTTGAGATTGGCGACCACATCTTTGGCAATGTAGGTGGTTAAGAGGCCGTATCCTACAATGATGCTATCATTTCCCAAGATTGGGACTTTGGTGACGTCCTCGTATGTGGCCATTGTATCGCTAAGATTGAGCAGGCTGCTTGGGGCGCCTGTAGGTCCCGGTGTGTCGAAGCAATGAAACGCGACGCCTGGGCTTGCTGCCCTTTAATAGATTTTGCCAGGAATGAAGTTGTATTTTGGAGCGCAATATGCTCGTTGGATCGACTTTCTGGCTTTTGGGACCAGATTGAACGCGGTTCGTTGACGGAGGACCCAACCCAAAAAAAAAAAAAAAAAAAAAAAGGAAAGAAAGAAAGAAAATTGAACAGTGTGAACAATTGGCGGTCCACAAAACCGGTGCAGTTGAAGATGATATTAAATAGTATAAAATGGCCTACTCTCAAGAATAACGCGTATTCAGAGCGGTGATTCCGACGTGAAAAATTTAAAAAGTCCCAAGGGAAGTTGAATCAATAGGGGGGCTGGCTGGCATTGAAGATTTGTGTAGCAGCCCAGTGACTTCTCCCGGATTTCCCTGGATCTTGGCACTCAATTTCCCCTTGCTTATATGTAATATGTAATATGTAAGTAAGTACATGTACCCCAAGTCCTTGCTCAGTTAGGTGTAACCGAGCCAACTGGGGCCAAATGTGGGCCGCAAGCCGGAGCTGGACATCTTTGGGTCCGAAAATCGGCCAGGGAAAACCCAATTGGGTGGCACAATTCTCTTGCGTTGGGGACCAAAGGGAGGATGGATCATTTAGCCTCCATGCTCGTATTATGTAGTCCTAAATCGGCCCAAAAGGTTTCGTGCCAGACAGAATTTTTAATTCATGTTGCACAGAACTTTGGTCCGATTGTTAGTTGATTTGCTGTATACTGTCAGTTCGCTGTAGGTTCGCTGTAGGTTCGCTGTAGGCTCGCTGTAGGTTTGTTGTTTGGTATCCCGTTGCGGTCCTGCTGCATATCTGCTGCTGCTGTAGGACTGCAGGATTGCTTTGCTATTCGAGAAATATTATTGAACATCTACATAGATATATTCGAAAATTCGGGATACTCAAATGTTTTCCTTGAAATAATAATAATGTGCTCATTGGTTAATACGTGTAGAACACGCAAAACATAAATTTGTTTGGTCACTACTCCTCATAGGGAATGAATGAATGGCTAGAATGGCATTCGCGCATTGACCACCATTCCCCCCACAAAATAGTGAATTATCAATGTAGTATATTCATCTTGACTCGTATCGCGTTCGGTAATTCGAAGGGAATGTTATATCGTCGACTCTAACATGCAGCTATATATTATACAGCGGGTATAGCTCTGAGAAACGCAACACTAACAGGTCGGGTCGGCAGCTGTTGACCCGGAAAGTTCTCATCGTGTCCCCGAGAGACACACATATAAATGAGATCCTAGTCGACGTCTTCGTCATCTTCTTCCTCATCTTCGTCATCGGTGACTTCTTCACCCATTTTTTTTAATCGAGCCTGTTCAGCACTTATATTAGAAACTGCAACGCGAATGCGATTGGGAACTGTTCAGTCATTTCTCAAGTAGCTGACCTTATATTTTTTGACATTTTCCTCCAAATCGGCCATAACCATCATCAAGTCGTCCACTTCTGTCTGCGCAGCAATAGCCCTTTCTTCAGATTCTTTCTTTTCTCTCTCCGCAGATTCTTTGGTATTCTTAATCTCGAGCTCCGCCTTCTCAGCCCGGGTGACAGCCTCTTTCAGTGTCTTCTCGGAGTCCTTTGCGGCGGATTGAAGCCGATCCTCCATTTCTTTCTTCAGTTCTGATACTTGCTTGTCGGCACCCTTCCTAAGAACATCTTTTTCGGATGCATGGCGCGCCTGCACTTGCTTAAAGTTATCTAGTTGCTCATTCAGCTGCGATTCTAGTTTCAAGATTGCACTCCTCATTTCTGATATTTGTCGCTCGTGAGATTTCTTTTCTTCTCGGAGGGCATTGACTTCCTTTTCAAGTTTCAATGACTGATCCTGGAGCCTTGCTATCGTACTAGATGCTTCTTTTGCCGCTTGGTCCGCCGTTGCTCTAGATTCACGTAGCGCGGCGTCCATTCTTAACGTTACCTCTTGCATCTCGGACCGATGGGCTTCGCGTTCATTTGATAGGTCTGCCTCAAATTGGTCTTGTATACTCTGTGTTTCGTCTCTGGCGCTTGCTATCTCACGTGCCGCAACCTCCTTGATTTTTTGGATCGTGGCAGTATATTGTTCTTTCGACCTTCTTAGCTCCTCCTGTTCCTGGGAGAGCTTGTGTTCAAGAGCTGTATGGGAAGCCTGGAGTTTTGAAAGCTCATCCTCCTTGGCTTCCAGTTGCGTGGTGATAGACTGGAACATTTCTTTTGAAACTGTATTGCCTTCACCATTTGCTATATAGAGCGTATTTAGACCTAAGCCACCGACTTGTAACTGAAGAGAGAGCGCCTTACCATGTCGGTCAGATGGGTCTCCTGGATCTCTAGCAAGTGACCGTAAGATTCGACCTAACGCGGGAGTTAGCTCTCTGAACGAAAAGGTTCTTTTCGAACCGTGGATCCCAATTGCGCACTGTAGTTATCCTTGAAAAATTCAATAAACTCTCCACTGAAGTATACTTCGGGGATACCCTTTTTGTAGGGCTGATTGCTAGCCACCTCGAAGTCACGGACCATAGGATGTTGTCTCAATTTTTGGAGCTTGTGAAAATACTGGTCTTTACTTAATCGTCCGAGTATGAGCGAATGAAGCGTTAATCTTTTCTAGCGTTAGGGCGAATTCACAGACGCATTGAATTAGGATTGATGTAGCATACCGGGGAATAGGTGATTCTTTTGTGCTAAACTCGAACAAAATTCCGAGTAAGAACGTGCACATGCCTTGCAGAATCACATCTGCCTTGTTAGGCCGGTTGATAACTGCGAGGAGGCTATCAACTGCGGAGCCCTCATTCAAAAAGTCGTCAACAGCAGCTTCGTTTTCATTGAGCCACATGCAGAGGGCCATGAGGAAAGCCAACGATATCCGCGAATCCAAGTTATATTGGAGAGACGAAACCAAATTGGAAGAAAACGTTTGGATGGCTGTAACTACTTCCTCCCCCGATTCTGCATCACCACTGGTCAACTTCATGGCCACGTCTTGAGCCTCTCGGCTATTAAATATTAATGTCATGAAGATGATTGCCGACAACCATGTCCTATACGGGTCCGCCCGGGAGTCGCTATCTAATTCTATAAGCGCGTTAAAGATGTTTGCGGTTTCGTCTGTGCAATTTGAGTTAGCATTTCAACAAGTATTTTACTGCAATTGTCATGTACCTTCTCCGCTAGTAAATCCTTTAACAGCCCTGTCCAAAAAGTGCAGTCGGATCTCGTCGTTATTATATACATATCCCTAGGTTTGGCTCCTGTTAGACCATATCGGTTATTGTAAAAATTATGTGCAGTAGAGAGAGCGGCGGCTTACCTCTATGCACTGGGCTGCAGCCATCCGGAGGTTGAATGAACCCAGATTTGCGTCGAGAAGCGCCATATTCAAGAGCGCTTCTATCACATATGCTGTCTGCTCTGGGGAGTCGCCGGCATCATTTTGGGAGGAATACCCTGGGAGGGTTGAAGCATCGACCTGCTGCTGAGCAAAGCTCTCTTGTAGAGCAGGGTTGCCACGAATCATATCTGCTATTGTTGCTAGAGCCTAACTTAGGAGTTAGATGGAGCAGAGAGGATCAGCATATCCGAGACTAGCGATGTGTTATTGTAGTATCGATATATGACTGGAAAGGAGCATCTACCTCCGTCCTAACTTCCACTGGTGACTTGGGCGAGAATGCCAGCAAGAGAATCTTCGCTGTTAGGCCGCTTTGCCAGAAGGAGAGCTACTCAGAAGGGTATAAGCGATTGGTTTGTTTACTGGTCCCCAGACTCGGCCAGACGAACCTGGTTTGAATGTGTAGCGCTGCCACCCAAAGTCACGAATACTTTGCATAGGCTGAGAAGTTGCAAGACATTCTTTATGGTGCTTTCCAAGGACCCGTCATCATCGGCGCGTGCGCTCTCAAAGAGCTTAACAACCTTTGCGATGCAGCCAGTCTCCCGAAAGTAAGACTGGTTCGAGGCGTTGAACTCGAGGAGATTCGTTAACAATCGGAGGCAGTCTTGAACGAGAAAACCCCCTACCAAGCCGCCCTCTTGTGTGATTATATTGAAGATTCTTTCAAATGCGCTCTCGAAAGCGACGAGCTTTTGGATTTCGGCATGGTCTTCGGTCAGAGCGATTAGGAGCTGAACTCCCTCTGCGTGGATGTAAACTATCAGAGATCATGGACTCAATAAAACTGGATATAGATGGCTTTCTTCGTCTGGATGGTCCCTACCGTTTCTAATTATCTCTCTTCGATCCTCTAGTGTCGCAACAAGCCGTGAGATACCGAATGGGGCGGTGTATATACACTCTCGAGCTCTCTCGGGTCTATTTTTGAGGATGGCTATCAAGATTTTGAGTGCGTACAGACGCTCATAGAAGTCAGGTTTTTCGAGGAGATCGATGAGCAAAGTTATATTGTCTTGCCTCTGCGTAGAATTCCGGGACGTATCTGTTAAAAAGGGCTAAACGGGCAATGGCTTTGGGGAATTGGCGGGTTTATACCTGGGTAAACTCGTCGGCAAGCCAAAGTGCAATGTCGTCGGGAGAGTCCGACTGTGAAAGAAGCCACTGTTAGCGTGAAACTCTAAGAGGCAATTGTAGCATATGTCTCCAAATTTTAACAACATACATCTTGGTCTTCCTTAACAAAGAGAAGCAAAAGGGTCTCGAGGACGACCTTTACGGTATCGACGTCATCATTGTCTTTTGCGAGGGTCGCGATTAGACCGCGTAGCCCACCAGAAGCAACTGATTCCTTGTAATCCCTAGCGAAACTTCTGAGACCGAGGATCGCTGCTCTACGATCTTCGAGTAGGGTGGCATGCAGCAGTCTGTCGCATAGGGTAGCAATGGTGGCAGTCGCGGTTTGCTTGGGCGGAGCTTGATTGGCGAGGATTCCTGAAAACATTTCCATATCGCATTGTTCCAGGGAATGCCAGGAACTGCAGGACGGTTAATGTTGAGAGCTACCCTGTACGGTTTTTATCGCGTTGAGAGGGTGAATTGCAAAAGACTGATTGTCTAGTGTGCAATAGCTGGGGTATAGTGTATCGGATGGGGTTTCCGCCAATACGATTGCTAGAAAATGTAGAATGTCGGTTATGTTTCGGAGTATATTCTCGTGGGCTAAGTTTCTGAGCTGTGTGCTATGAGGTAAGAGGATATATATGTATGCCTAACATCGTGATGCAGGTAAGCTAAGAGGGTTCCGTGGAGCAGGAGGAGCCACGTTGGGTTGGCTGGAAAGAGCAAGCTTAGGTGAGTACAGGCAGCTAGCCGAGTAGCTTTTCATTCAACGTTGCAACGTGCAGGCAGGTTCCATGCCTGTCCTCCCCACAGCATTCCAGCCAGCTCGAACATATTATATAGCTTGTAGAGACCCTGCAGTGCGTTTTCTCTAACCAATAGATAGAGACCATTGATCCTCTCCGGCTTACTCGAGAACACTTGGGTATATATTTTTATTGAAGCATTAAAGTCAAAAATATAATTATTTACTCAAATAATAAGTACTTAATTAAGTAATATATAAGTAGTACTTAATAAATACATCAAGCACTAGAAAGCCTAAACTGTTCGGATCCTGTTGACTGCCAAATCGGGAAGACACCTTTCCTGAAACTGGGCGTGTGTTGCCCGCCCCGGAAAAAAAAAGAATTGGTGCTGCCGTTGCATTAATATTGCATTGCCGCAATTGATCGAGTCGAAAACACGAACCATCGTCACTTCCCTAATCCTCATCGCTCACCCATCATACACATCTCTAGCCTTGTCGCGGTAATCGCAGACGTCGCCCACCTTGAACGGTCAACCCTTTCGAAACTTTCATCCTCAGTAATAAAGTCGTCGCCTCCATCTGCATCCTCTACTTTACACAGCATCACCACTCAATGTCACCATACTCGTGATAAAATTCACTTTCCAACCCGAAGAAAAGGTATGTCGCCCCAGTCTCATCTACCCAATTCCATTTACTCGTCACTCTTGATCGCTTTCATCCAAAGAGGAAGAGAATTCAACAGAATTTCCACTTTTGAATGATAGTAATCGAAAGAGACGGGAAAGAGGAGGATGAAAGCATTTTTTTCCACAGGCTTGGAGAAGATGTAGGCGAAGGGAGGAGGAGGGAGAAAAAAAAAAAAAAAAAAAAACCAAAAAAAGTCGGTCTTATCCGTGTATCTTGTTCTCATCGTTCTCCTTCGAGTTCAGGCGCTTCAAGATAAAAAAAAAAAATAAATTCTCCACTTCCATCCGCCACTTGCACACTTGATCCAGCCATGCCTCCGATTCCGTTGCTACAACCCTCGCCATCATCGCATTCATTGAGTTTACATTCGTCGTCTGATATTGGAACTTGATTCAACCATCCAGTGGAAACCCATCAGCTCCTTCATCTCGCCAATATCTACGAGCATATTCGTTCACGTTACGCTCCGAACGAGTAGCCAACCATGGGGTAAGATCTCAACCCAAGGGAAAACGTCCTTAGCTGGTGTAAACCTAATATTTTACAATTCCATAGTGTCCCCGCCTTTTTCCGATGGCTCTCCCAAAAGTACCCAAAAATCATCAGTCCTGTACTAGAAGCCTTACCGGAGGAAATCGATGGTCAGCAGATACCGGTTGACACGTCTGGTCCTAACCCTAATGGAGAGGTAAGTGCTGGTTAAACGTGACGTCTAAGCTAGCTGTTACCGAGGTTTGGGTGATCTAATCGGCTCGGAGTTTTAGGAGTTCGACAATCTTTACCTCGATATGAACGGAATTGTCCATCCTTGTTCGCACCCGGATGATCGCCCACCCCCAGAGACTGAGGAAGACATGATGCTGGAAGTCTTTAGGTATACGGACAGAGTAGTTGCTATGGTCCGTCCTCGGAAAGTTCTCATGATGGCTGTCGATGGTGTCGCTCCGCGCGCAAAAATGAACCAACAGCGATCAAGACGATTTAGATCTGCACAAGAAGCGAAGGAAAAGGAAGATCAAATGGCTGAATTTGTCAAAATGTTGGCGGCAAAAGGCACTGAAATCGATTCGACGCTCCAGAAAAAGGGCTGGGATAGCAATGCGATTACGCCCGGAACACCATTTATGGACATTCTTTCAATAGCTTTGAAATATTGGGTTTCCTACAAATTGAATACTGACCCGGCATGGGCAAAGGTATAGCCAATACATCTACCCCCTACGTGAGATTTGACTAATAACCTTCTTTTTGTATCAGCTTAAAATCATAATTTCGGATTCGTCAGTTCCCGGGGAAGGAGAGCATAAAATTATGGAGTTTGTTCGAAGTCAGAGATCCCATCCTGAACATGACCCAAACACAAGGCACGTAATATACGGACTTGATGCCGATTTGATCATGTTGGGCCTTGCCACCCACGAGCCACATTTTCGAGTACTTCGTGAAGATGTCTTTGCCCAGGATTCGAAGCCTCGCCTTTGCCGAATCTGTAACCAGAAAGGCCATCGCGCCGAGGAATGCACGGGAAAACCCCGGGAGAAAGTTGGTGAATTCGACGAAAAGGGTAAAGCAAGCCCTCGGAAGCCTTTTATCTGGCTGGACGTTGGGATTTTGAGAGAATACCTTGAGGTTGAGTTGAAGATCCCTGGTTTATCGTTTAAGTTTGAGCTAGAGAGGGCTATCGATGATTGGGTGTTTCTCTGCTTTTTTGTGGGGAACGATTTCCTGCCACATTTTCCAAGCTTGGAGATTCGTGACGCCGGAATCGAAACTCTTACGTCTATTTGGAGAGAAAAGTTGCCCTCTATGGGTGGCTACGTTACAACGGATGGACATGTAAATTTGGAGCGTGCACAACATATTCTAGATGGTCTCGGCCAACAGGAAGATGCGATATTTAGAAAGAGGCGGCAGGTCGAGGAAAGAAGAGAGGAGAATGCTAAACGACGAAAATTGCAACAAGAAAACAACGACAAGAATGGGACCGGCTTGCCTGCGTACAAGGGAAGGGGTGAACGAATCCCCATCGCTCACCCATCGAACATTCCGCTATTTGCCCCGAACGATACCTCGGAGGAAACCAAACGACTGAATCATGAAGTTGTTGTAAATCGAGCTCAGATAAGAACGGCTAATTATGCGAACAAGAGCGCTGCTGCCGCTCTAAAGGCGCAGCTTTTGTCGAATACTCTTGCTTCCTCCCAACCGGAGGCGCCTGCAGCCGAACCGGTGCCTACGGATGAGCAAAAGTCTGCTCTTGGGAAACGAAAGGCCGATTTGATGGAAGAAGATTCCGGCACTAACACCCCGGACGTTGAAGCAGCTGATGAGAATGCGGATACTGTCAGACTGTGGGAGCCTGGCTATCGAGATCGATACTACGAACAAAAGTTTAATAGGCCACCTTCCGACACTAATTTTCGCCGGGAGGTTGCTAATTCATACGTCGAAGGCCTTTGTTGGGTGTTACTGTACTACTTTCAAGGTTGCCCGTCTTGGACATGGTATTATCCATACCATTACGCACCATTTGCCCAGGATTTTGAGAATATCGGCAGTCTTGAGATCAAATTTGACTTAGGGAAACCATTCAAACCATTTGAGCAATTGATGGGAGTACTGCCAGCCGCATCCAAGCACAATATACCAAAGGCATTTTGGCCTTTAATGACAGAAAGTGATTCCGACATCATCGACTTCTATCCCGAGGATTTCCCTATTGACTTAAATGGGAAAAAGTTTGCTTGGCAAGGTGTGGCTATACTACCATTTATAGATGAAAGCCGGCTTTTAGAGGCTATGAGCAGGGTGTATCCTCATATTACCGAAGAGGAAAGGGAGCGGAACCGGGACGGAAACGAGATGCTCCTGATATCCGACTCCCATCCTCTCTATAATGTTCTGGCGGACCAGTTTTATTCTAAAAGAGCGACCGAGGCAGACTTTGAACTTGACCCCCGTGTCAGTGAAGGTCTCTCTGGTAGCGTTCGCAAAGATCTGAATTTCATTCCTCGCAGCACCGTTACCTTCCCGTTCTCCAATGCTACCTCCGAGAATTACACAGATGTCGAAGATGACCAATCTATGAGGTGAGAGACTCGATATTTACGTTAGGATTGGTGTCATTTGCTAACAAAAATATGCTGTCTAGTGTGATTTACCTGTTGCCACCTAAAACGCATATCCATAAATCGATGCTTTTACGTGGCGTAGTTTTGAAAGCTCCTGCACTTACAAGCGCGGACAAAGACTTCATTATTAACAAACAGAACGGAGCGCGAACGTATGGAGGAGGCTATCTAGATAGATCCAACTCCGGTCGGGGAGGGCGCGGAAGGTCATACAACCCTATAGCACCACCCTCTGGTGTCCGGGGACCGAGTTTGCCTGCTGGCTACACCTTCCCGGATCCGTCGACTCCTCAATTCGGCCAACAAGGCACTGCATCTCAACAACGGTACGGCCAGGGCTGGTCTGGCGGGGGCTCCCAGAACTATGACTTTAGCTACAATCCCAACCAACATCAAAATCGTAATTACGGTGGTAACGGTGGTTATAACGGCTCTAATTACTCTTCACATGGAAGTGGCCAAGGATACTCCTCCTCCTATCCTCCAAATAGTCAGAACCATCAGGGCAACTATGGGAATAATTACGACCGAGGTTATAGTCGTGGAGGTGGTTATGATCGGGGAAGCGGCTATGGGAGAGGCGATGATCGGAGAAGAGACTCGCGTCACGACTACAACCCGGACCACCGTGGCTCGGATTCATATGACCGTAGGCCTTACGATTCCCGCCCCCCACCTCAGGATCGGCGTGGTAACGGATACCGGGGATCCGGGAGAGGTTCGTCCTCCTATGGCCGTGGAGGCAACAGTTGGATGGGTTAACGCGCGATGCTATATCTTTAGGAGGATAGAACGTATCGACCAGGGCGGCATTTGATGGAACTTTCAATGTTAATTTGCTATTATTACCCCAGCTGTAGGTTGGTTTAAGTCTCCAACTATTCTATTGATACCCACATCATATTAAATTTGTCCACACACGGGGGAAGGTTATGATATTACATGTTTTATGTATATAGAGTATATTGGGGGAAACGGTTCATCTTAAATGCTGGAGGCTATCGCCGGTCATAAATTGCCTTTTGAAACCATCCGGTGCTATGAAACAAAAGAAAAAAGCGTGAGACCAACTCAATCATGCAATACCTCCGCCTTTACAATTCCATCGGCGGACTAGAAGAACAAAAAGAACAAGTAAAGAAAAAAAAAAATGAAAAAGAAAAGGCTCTTGCTAAATGTGAATCCGAGAATATTCACTTTACTTTTTACCCTAACACCTAGACTAAAATACAAGGTATTAATATCTGAAAAAAAAAAAAAAAAAACAAAAAGTAAACTCATCAAACAGTTTTTGTGGGGAATCAATCGTATGACGTAGTTTTTCTTCCCCCTGACCCTGAGAAAAGTTGAAAATCGCAAGACAGCCCCAAGTAGTGAATATATTTATATATAACAAAATAGCTTGCTAGATCGCTCGAGAAGAGAAAGGTTAAAGAAGACGTATGCTCGTTCATGCAATTATTAACTATGGGAGGGTATTAAAGTTAGATGTATGGACTCGAAAGCTAGAGTGAAAGAAGGGCCAACATACCTCAATAAGGCGATCAACACACATTCGTTCTTGATCATTGGAGGTTCTCTTGAAAGTTGTAGAAGTCCAGATTCCGGAGAAGCCGCTATTCTCTAGTATTGAGTCCAAGTGTTCTTGAGCTCCTTTACGGTCCGAGTATCGCTTATCGCTAGCAATCTTTCGAATGACGTCGTGGGTTGCTTTCAGCATCGATTGGCTTTGTGAGGACACAAGGACTTCCTCGAGTTCCGCCATTACTCGGTCGTGTCTGTGATGGGGATTGGACACTGGTTAGATTGCGATGCCTAGACTAGTAGTGCGGGCATGACTTACATTAATATAAACACATCCGGTCTGTGTGCTGCGGCATGCTCGAACAATTGTAGTCCCGAGGTTTGGATACTTTCCTCTGACATCTTAAAGTCGATGACAGCTAGAGCGAGGCAAAGAATGAGTTCCTTTTGCTCCGTCTTCATGACCTTAGGTATCAAATGCGCCCAGTTTAGATTTGGATCATCCTTGTCTATGGGTATATTGCATAGCCATGCGATGTCTTTCCAATCATCGGTGTTTGAGGCTCGGGATACCAGGCAGCTTAGGAATGGGATATACGAAGAATGCATTTCGTTCTTTTGGAACTCGGGGAGGTTGGCAGTGATAACCTCGAGGAAAGTCGTAAACGTCCTGAGTGTAGCGGCTCTTGTTGTAGGATCGGATAATCCTTTGACAATGCAGAAACAAACAGAGTAGGCGAAGTGTTCTTCCTCGAAACTAATGCCGAAGAGCTCGTCAACCGCGTTGGCGGCATCATCGACCGTGAGCCTACCTTGCATAAGCACGTTGGCAATTCTTCCGCCTTTGAACTCGTCTGAAGAGGCGATCACCCGGAGAACAGCCTGAAGTAATCCGGCAGAGCAGTTGAAGAGGGATGGCGGGCCAACTCGAATGAGCGACATAGCGAGCCAGAACATTTGATGGAGATACCTGGAGGACGGAGGCAGGTTATTTGCCATCTTAGTCAAGCTGGTAATGATGCTAACGAGCATTTCAGCATCACCTTGTTCAACAAACCTCGCCAGGGCACTCCTTAAAGCTACTAGGACTTGGTATAGAAGGTCGTCATCCACGTCCTCTCTTGCGAGGCAACCCATGACGGCGAAGGCTCGGGGTTGGATAGCCGGATTATTTTGGAAAGCTGTACTTGCAACAAGACTCATCCATCGTGCTCTCCAGATGTTTGCCATATCGACCGAAGGGGCAGCAATTGCAATTATATCAAGGAGGAGGTTTGTAATTGTCTCAGTTGATGATGTCGACGAGTTCTCACCAGCGGCTCTGCTTTCGTCGAGGGGCGCCCCCTCACGGGAAGTTGGCCTGTGTAAACTAAACAGTAGGCCAAGCTTAGGCTCGGAGAGGGAAGTGAGAATTGCCTTCAGCTTGCCCAGGTTTTCGTCATCAAGGGGGAAAGAGGTACAGATCGAGTGGACGGTGTTCACTAATAGACTGTGGACCGTGGTTCTGACAGCAGTGCTACCACAGTTGACTACCATTGTGATGATATGGAATAATTCAGGGAGGAAGATTTGTGCTTGTGCTCGACTATCGAACGAGATTGCGAGACAGATCCTCAGCAAAACGCACATTTCTTTCCATACCGCGTTGTCTTTGAGGTGCCTCGTCGGTCTCAGCGACGTCCTAGTGAGCGATTTCCGAACCCTTGCAATTATTTTTCCTCGCATTGTAAGGGTTCCGAACGAGGCAGCAATTGAGCCAATAATTTCGGCTTCAGCGGAGCCAAAGCCATGGTTGATAGCACTTTTGACCAACTCATCGAAGAAGACCTCTAGAAGGCCTTCATCTCTACTGATAACAGACCATGCGTTCTGTTGGAAGTTGGTATAGAGTGTGGTTTCGTTGACTGTAATCTCGATCAACTTCCTAGCGATTCCTGCTAGTCTTTCTTTGCCCCTCTCACTGTCGCCATCGAGCGCCAGCACTTGCGAGTGCAAGTTCACCAACCAAGGAGCCATATACAAAATGCTAAGAGGTCGCTGTTGCAGAGGGGCTTTTGCCCAGCCGACAAAGAACTCGGTCAGGAAATCGAAGGTGAGCTGGGGTTCGTGGGCTGCTAATTTCTCACTGACACCAACAATCAAATTAAGGGAATCGGCAGGTATACTCAACCCCTTTGCGCTTGCGAACTGCCTATCGATCTTGAATCTGAATGTTTGGCATAAGGCGCAGAGGAGGTTGTATGCAGCAATTCTCAGAGCCTGGTCAGAACTACCCATGTTCATGAGGGCAATATTTAGAAGGGTGCCCGGGACGTCTTCGGGTCGGATCACTCTCTCGCTAAGTTGTGAAGGCTTACTATCCTTCAAAGACTTTGTCTTGGCATTCTTTATGCTCTGCAAGACGTCAACTCTCTTAGGACTCGAGAAGAACATGGCAACTTTGCCATTTTCAGTTTTGATCCCAAAAGTATTCTCCTCTTCTGTGTGGATCGTGGTATTCGCCTCCTCGATTTCGGATAACAAGAAAATGTCGTTCACGGTAGCTAACATCCGCAAACCCGGAACAATTTCTTGTTTCTTTGTCGTTGTAATTTGAATAAACTGACTTCCGACCTTTATGATCACATCTATCCGACCCTTAGTTCTGGAAAGGCGTGTCACCGGTTGAAAGACAAATCTAGAGTCCGTGACGAGCGAAATGGTGTCTTTTGGCAAATGCAGCGAGGCGAGATGGAAGTGTTGTTGAAGCTCACTCAAATTACCTAAGAGCACGTATTCGACATTCTTCGGATGGAAGCTGCTGGATTCATCTTTGCATGCGCGTCTCACTAATCTGCGGAAGTACTTGCGATATGCGCTGTTCATGTTGTAGACGTAGAATCGTTTCAGGTTTGCGAGCATCTCGGGTGGGCTTAGTGCATCAACTTTCGTCGGCACGTCATCTGCAAGTTCATTGCCAATAGTATACGATGTTGCATCAACGAGAAGTCCGAATGGCTTGTTCCACATGCGGCTTGCAATCTAAGGAGCCGTTAGCGTGAAAAATAAATAAAGTAGAAGGCGTTGTAAAGGAACTGGTAAATACCTTGAGGTAGCAATAGATCAACAATTCAACGTCGATGGTCTCCGCATTGATGTTACGAAGGATAACGCAGATAACGGGCATACCGTCCTGGTCAATAGTTAGCACAGCTGTCCTACGAAGAGAAATGAATTGAGGAATCACCTTTGACTCTCCACCGTCATACACTATACGCGCTGATGTAATTGGTTCGACACTCCGTCCAGAGTGACGGAGCATAAATTGCTGGAAGCGATAGTAAGATGGCTGTGCTGTCGCTTGCACTTGAGGGCGGGTCCAAGAGAAATCTAGTGGCGGCGCCCCAAGCGTAGGTATCAGAGCCGAAAATTCGGCCACTGGTGTTTTGAGGTCATTGACAGTATATTTCGGAGATACATTGCTTGGAATTGCAGGACTCGTGATACGTTGGTGTAGCAGTTTTTGTCTCACGACCTCCCAGTGATCATACATGAATCTATGAAGTGCAATACAACTTCCAAAATCGAAAACTTCCACTGGAGCAGGTTGTTCGGAAGTCTGGGTAGGGTTCTTTGGCATATACTGTTAGCGGTGGTTGTAGTAAGTAGGGGAGTGGAACTTACTGAAATGTCTCGTAAAAATGTCGTAACTCGATAAATATTTGCAGTCAGGAAATCATTAAGGGGTATCATATAAGGCTCTTTCGCACCAAAAAGAACATTATTTGCAAGATTTTGTACAACTTTAGCAATCAAAAGCAAGCCTCGTCGCATGCCCTTCTTGGGTATGGACTTAACCAAACCCTCAGAGTCAGGAGCAACGATGGCAGGACAGAAGAAACGGAGGAATATAAAAGCGCCAACGGCGGTAAACTTGGCTTCAGGAAACCTCGTGGTAACGGACGTGGTTATCGTATGGCAAATGAACCGGAATGGTGCTGGCACCTGTTCGACACTTTTGCATATCTCATCAATGAAGACGTTGGTAACGAATCTTAACTGCAATGCATTTCGCTGAAGCTCCTCAGGTGACGAGGTCCGAGCTGGGTCAAGCTCTAGATCTAGCTCATCCGAAGAGATGATCAACCTTTCAAGGACTTTTTGGAGCGTGGATCGAAGATAGTTTGCGCCTTTCCACTTTGCAAACACCGAAAGCATCTTCGTCGCCACGCAGTTTCGCCGGAGGAGTTCTGATTCACTCTCTACAGAAATTTATTAGCATTAGTTGAATAGCGAAGACCGTTCGAGTACTAACCAGTATTTGCTACTTCCTGTTCGATGAGCTCTTTCAGGAGCGTCAATCCAAGTCCTTTCGAGTCAAAAATGTTGAGTAGTGCGAAAGAGATCTCGTCAATTTCGCTTGTAGGACACGAATTGCAGAGCGCGAGGACAAACTTGAAGTTATTAACAAGAAGTTGGATCATGCGTTCGTACTTCTCCCCAATAGCCGAGTCCCCTAAGGAAGAGAACTCAGTTCCCTGGGTTAAAATATTAGTGAGAACATGCATGAATGCAGTTCGAATCTCGATGTTTTCATGGTAACCGATTTCGAGAGAAAACTTGAGACCGACATCCACATTTGCGCTGAGAAGATTCGATAGAGCAAGGATAGCAAGCTCGAGAGTTGAAGATGATTCATCTCGTGTGATCGAAACGGCAGCTTGCTCTCCTTTGCGCCCAACCTCATGTTGACTACTTTCTAACAGGTTGAGGAAGGTCGTAAAGTAGTTACAGAAGAGCTGAGACTTCGCATCCAGAGCGTCTGCATCATGGCTCTCGGTTGGCTGTAGCGGGAGTCGCGCTAACAGGTTAACCAAGGCTTTCAAAGCTGCACGATCGAGATCTTTTTGAAGACGACTAATCTCATCTCTCCTTGGCACCTTCGCCTCCGCCGGTTCCGACTGTCAACAATCAGCATTGAGTTCCTGTTTTATGTTTTGTCATAATAAGAAAGCCTTACCTTGCTATATCGTGACATCCATTCGATTAAAATCTGCAAGAGGCTATTTCGGACGCGTATATCTTGCCTGAGGTCTAGGATATCCTTTTTTCTTGAGACAACTTCAACAAGCTGGCACATTTTAATCTTAGCCCTTAATGTTGAGGCGTCGTCTTTAAGTGTATGAAGAAATTTAGCTAAAAGCAATGTCAGAGCACCAAAGTCTATGGCGATTAGGCTCTCTTGCGTATCCTCGACTCGATCGATGATGGCACGCAACAAGGATGTTGACTGCTCTGCGAACAGCAGCTTGCCCTCTGCCGATTGTAGGACGGCACCAGGGCTGTTCTCAAATACGCTATTTAGCTCTACTTCTAGCGACCTGAAAAAAGAAACGTAGAGCCGGGGATTCATCTCGGAGCCCAGGACCTCCCGAATTGCCTCTCTAACAGGCAGTGAGTTGCACACTAGGAGCTGGAGGCATTGACGCATAAATCTCTCTAGAAGGGAGAATGGATCGCCGTCCGGAGCGAGACGGTCAATCCAACGTAAACCAGCAACAGATGTGTCGTCTAGTCGGATTTCTTGAGGTGGAGGGGAGATACAACAGCCACCGAGTGCAGCTAGAAAGCCCGAGTAGTTTCTCCATTCGCCTAGTGTCCTTTCATCCACCACCACGGGTTGCCGCGATGATCCACCCATAACAACTTTGCAAAGCGCCTTCCACTTCGTATATACGGCTTCCCATGCTGTTAAAATACCGGCTGTCGGGCGGAGCATGCGCACAAGAAACTTTCTCAGCCGCTTCTGGAATGCCACAGGCCCAGTCATTCTAAATGTGGGGGACGAGAGCTCGGAATAGACAGCATAATTCTTCATTACGCTCAAGCCAGACCGCTCGAGATCTTCCATGTTTTCAGTTAATCTGCCTTCCTCACAAAGGATGTTGATGGCACTAGTAGTTAAAGAGCAGATATCTAGGTCACTGGAACAAAGAAGCACCAAGAATGAAACTTCTAAACTGATTCCAGCAATCTGCCTCTCGGCAACGTCCGCGCCGGCTTCCATGAGCACCTTCATTGATTTCAGGTACCCAAGTCTAGTTTCCATATAATCCCGGACCAGACCAAGCATGACCTTCAACGCCGGATCGCTGAGATCGTAATCGAGAAGCTTCCTAGAAAACGTGACGAGGATTGCGGACGCCGCTTTCCAAGATTCTACCTGGAGCTCTGCTTCGGATTTATTTGTTGGGTTGCCATTGCTTAGCGAAGTGGTTTCCTTTGATATCAGTCTCCTAGCGAATTCAGTGGACAGTTTTCGGATTAAACTGTCGTCCTCCGACGCGCAATTGAGTATGCAAGATAGTGTCTTTTCGAAGAAAATGGAGCTCTCCTCCTGCTTCGACGTGCCCTCGTATAGAAGGTAAGGCCGGATCCTTAACAACTCAAGTATTTGATGCAGCAACTCAGTAGACAATAGACTTTCCGATGACTGATTTTCAATTTTCCGGCTCGCTCCATTGCCGACCGGGCTCCCCCTCCTCGCATTCCCAAAAGTATATAGAAAGTCCCTGACATCGGGGGATATTGCTTGGTAGAGTGATAAAAAGCTGTTGGTTCGGTCTTGAGAAGCTATTATAGCTGCTCCACTGAACACAACAACTTTATAGGATAGGTGGGATGACCGATCTAACAATCGAGGGAGTAGGTTGTCCACCACTTGATCTTTCGATAAATGGCATAGTGAAACAAATGCTTTCACCATGATATCCCGGTCGAGAGCAGTGTCTTCGTCGAATTTTCGTTTGAATATCTCCTCCTTCATCTCATTTTGGACGTCGAGAGCGAAGCTTAACACAGCACTTTCCGAATCGGCATTGAAATAACTAGCAGCACGGCAAATGGTCACAAGACAAGAAGCTGCAGTATCGGCAGACCTTTGCAACCTAAGCGTCTTTCGAAGGTTCTCCAGGAATAGCACCCGCTTCGCGTTGACGTTGCGATTTGTTTCGCCTAGCATCGAAGCTAGAAAGACTTCAGGGACGAGAAGCAGTAACGCTGTCTGCAGAGGCCAGAATACTATCCGCTTTTTGACAGTATCTGCCATATTGTTGGCAATATCGAACAGTACTTCTGCCCCGCCTTCTAACCTCCTCTGCCCTAGGTGTAAGTTTACAAACTCGTGGGGGTGGGTATCGATCCATTTCAGGATTGCCTCAGGGAGGAGTTGGGCGATAAGCTGTTGATAAGGCTTCTTAAGATGGTAAAAAGCCGCACAAATCTCTGACAGAATCGCAGTAAGCTGCTTCGAGCTGATCCATACGTGGGCCAGAAGCTGAAGCCCATTTGCATCGTAATCATCCGAGCTCGCATGTCTCAATTGCTTCAGAACCCTCTGTAAAGTCTGGAAAACCAAGGGCCAATTAGAGGCGCTGATATATTCTATGACCGAGTATACTGCTTTATCGAGGTCACTCGTCTTGGTCACATAACCAGCCTCCTCTGGCGACAACACCGTCGGTCCGTTCTTCGCGCTAGTACTCGGTTGTGACGGGGATACGATGGATTCTTCTAGCGTAACTGGGCTTGACGACAGGCGTAAGACCAAGTCTAGTAAATGTCGGGCAAGGTGATCGCTTAGCGGTGTCGGTTCTATCCGTCTTATCTTCCGAGCGGTCAAGGGCGAGACGCGAGGGCTCTCCTCGTTTGGTGCTTGACCCCGATGTCGCCCCTGAGTCCCCTCATTCAAAGAATCCCAATAAGCACTCAGACAATCTGATAAAAGCTCAACTAGGAATGTTTGCGATAAAACGACAAGCGCAGGTCTAGGCCGTTGGTTCGGTGATTCGAGCTACAAACGCACCAACTATTAGTCGCGAAACTACATACAAAACATATAACCGTTGGGCATGGGTCAGCGGGGCTGCCAGGGTGAGGAGTCACGAACAGAGCTTATGTTGTCTATCAGCGCGACTAGTTCTGTGGCAACGGTTTCGATTTGTGTCTTGGATAATTCCACCAGGGTGCCTTGCGACAATGTGACAACTTCATCTCGTCGGAGATCCTCGAGCTCATCGCCCGACCGGTTCGGGAGCTAGAATTGGCAAAGAAGTAGAGCTTAGTTTACAAGTCTTAATTTTCTCGAAAAACGGGCCAAGCCATCGCAGTGGTATAGGAATGCCATGGGGTTGAGTGAGATGTGTATTCATATCGGATGGTGCGAACCTTTGCTGATAGGCGCTCTAGAAGCGTTTGGATAAGCTTGCTGTCCCCGCCGTCCATTGATGCTGAAAGCTAGCACGACTTCCCAGAACAAAGGAAAACAGAAATCAAATGGGTGCAAGTTAATGCAGGGTATACTGATCGCGAGCGAGAGTCGTAGAATAGAACAAAAATAAAAAATAAAGATAAAATGAAGAAGAAGAGAAGGGAAAGGAAGGACAAAGATGGTTTCCAGATGTCTACTGCGAAATAGGTTGCAGCACTGTCATGGGAGAGAAATTCCTCAGCAAAACAATGCACAGGAGTCCTTCGAAGCCGATCAGAGATATATATAGTCGACCAATATAGATGCGTAAGCTGCCTTGAACACTGAGGCCCCGAGGAAGGCGAATGCGATAGGGAATGGGCGGAGATAAGATGCCGGACGAGGAGGTGGAGAAGTATCGATGAGGTTTGGGACGATAGGGCCGTTGCAGTGGGGGGAAATTTTGGATGGAGAAGGGTAGGTTGGCTAGTGTTGCTGGGAAGGCTGTTGTATCAGACACCCACAACACCAGCAGCAGCAGCAGCAGCAGCGGGTTGGGAGAGCAAGAAGACGAGGAAGCACACAATAAGACCAAGATTAATTATTATCGCCTAGTATTATAAAGCATACTGTTGCCGTTACTGTTGCTTGTTAATTAACAAAGCTATACCAACGCAATTCTTCTTTTCCTCTCTAATTAATGGACACAGGCCAAATCCTTCAAGTTAGCGTAGATTGATTTGAAATACAGAGCAAATTGTCGAGCGATAGGACTTCGAGGCGAAATATTCGACGCTGGGTTGAAATGGGATGAGCTACCAGGAATGGGAAATAATGGCGGGAGGAGAAGGAGAAGGATGAGGAAGACGATGGGGAGGGAGGGAAGGAGAAGGAATGAGGAGGAGGATTGCGATGGAGGGAAACTGAAGGATGTAGAGTATGGGGTGGTGCGTGTGTGCGTGTGTGTTAAAGAAGGTCAGGTCAGGTTTCTTTTGGTTTGAAGCCCAAGAGATTTTGGGGTGCTGCAGAATCAGTAACCTCCACCTCCACTACCGGCAAAGGGACCTAGCGGTACCAGCAAGAATGACCATAAATTTTGACTTGCTGCTGCTACTGCATAATAGCAAGGAGAACAAAGAAGGAAAGGAAGGAAGAGGGAAAAAAAACTTAAATCTCATCAACAGCCAGGAGGCGGGCAGCGATCGTACATACATGCAACATAATAGTGAACCCATTGACAGGTAACGAGTGAGAATATCCGATCCAATCCCAGCAAGTGCGCTACATGTACCCTGCTCCGGGTCAATCCAATTCTTCAAAAAGCACGATAGAAAATTTCAACTTCAGGCTGCTTGTGCATTGACGGAATGCCAGATAAGAGCGGGAAAAGTCTGGAAAACCAAGTGCCCAGTTTTTTTGGGAGGCAAGTCGGGATTTTGAGCGTATGTGCATATGTGCACATCCTGCACGAATGACCCGAAAAGCTACAATCTGTCATCAAGTCGCCATCTAATATTGCGATTGGATGACGATGCCTTTACCTTGCGGTTGAGGTTTCTAACATTTCCCCTTCCATATCATACTTCACAATATATATATTATTGTCAGATGCATTACCCAAAGGGCTTCGTGATTACCATAAGATTTGAAGATGCTGCCACAAACATGAGAGAAGTGCATGGGATTTTCTTCTAGAGCTTTTGATTGCACCGACAATTTTGAATTCTGTGCAGGGACTATAGGTTCTACTAACGATAGCTTGCTGATACACCCGCTTCAACTGCATGCTCTTGCGGGGAGGGGGAGTTTGGTATGTTTGCCATGTTTCAGATTTCATTCGTTTTCTCTTTTCCTTTTCCCCTCTCAGACACAGACACACACCCTAACCTCGATCTATCCTTCGTCCAAGAAAATCATTACGAGGGAAGGGAAAATAAAATAAAAGAGACCAGAGAGAGAGAGAGAGAGAGAG
>LDUD01000086.1:59141-92076 GCA_012184295.1 Dactylella cylindrospora
GTCACGTTTTGCTCTCTTCCCTCTCCGTCGAAGCAAATGGAAGAAACCGCTCATGACTGATGGTCGGTCCTTTTTTTTCTTCTTTCCTTCTTGTCAGGCTTTTTTGTTGTGGGCAGAAAAAATAAAAAATAAAAGAGGAAGGGCAAAAAAAGATAAAATTTGATGGGCTAATGCGTAATTTCCGCTGGTGGTGGTGGCCAGGCCTGGGTGGACCGGGGTGGGGGACTGGGTTGACCTTCCTGTTTTTCTTTTTTTCTTCTTTTTTTTTTTTTTTCATTTCCTTTGATTGAATTGATTGGGTTGTTCCTTCCCCTGTCAAGCATCCCCGTTGATTGGCTCATGGAGGGGTTCTGGGTGGGTTCCTGCAGCAAATTTTGACCGGTGTTCCTCATTTTTCGCTTTCTGTGCCTGTCCTGTTCCTGATTTGCGAGTCGCCCAGGTCCCACCACCCATCCATCCATCACCCACCACTACGACGACACATTTCCCCTGAATTATCCAATTAACTTGCGACCTCTCACACCAAATGTGAACAACCATGACATGATGTACGAACTTTTGAGTGAGTTGTCGGCCAAGTCACTCGTTCAGAAAAGAATGAAAAATTTTTTCCTTTCGATCTTTTATTCTCGAGAAGGATAGTGTGATATAGACGCATCAACCGTGCAGTAGCGGTATTTCGTAAACGAGTGAGTTCCTATCTTCAATGCTGTCTATGTAGATGACGTTGGATGTTGAGATGCAGGTCTTGCTCTCGCGTGTTTCTTGTGCATCCCAACGAACCCTTTCCATGACCTGCAATTTTCATCCTTTCCCCCCCTATCGCGCGATTCAATTGTACTGTCAATTCAATCAAACTTTTTTTTTTTTTACTATGGGACAGCCATTGAATAATATCGCCATCCAATTCGATGCAAAGACTTTCTTATTGAAGCTCCCAAGCCAAGTTTAATTTCCCTCCACCCTTTTTTCCCTCCTTCCCTCCCATCAGAGACAAAAAGAGAGGAACCAAGAAGGAGAGGCCCAGAAAAGAAGAAAAGAAGAAGGAAACCCACGCATATGCCCACACACTCACACACACTCTCGTACATACACAGACAGTACACGCACACACCCGTCCCACACTCACTCTCGCACACTTCCCTCTCCACCGCTCCCCCAAACAGGTCTGCCCACCACCCACACAACTCCTTGCATGCATGGCTCCGATTTTTTAGTCGCCTTTTCTTATTTTATTACCTTATCCCCCCTTCCATCTTGTTTACACTTCTTTTTCCCTTTCTCTCCACCTTTTCGTCGCATATCCTTTCGTGGTCGGCTTCGTCGAAACTGTCTCGTTTCCAATTCCTTTTTCCTGTTCTAACGTTTCAAAGGTGCAAAAAGTCGACTTCACTCTTTCGTCGACTCTTTCCACGCCCTACACTCTTTCTAGGACTTCAATAAGGGGGAAACTATAGAAAAAAAGAAAGATACGATATCGCTCCAAGACAACTATCCGAAAAGTCATTCTTTCAAATAACAATCTTCAATCAAAAAATTTCTTTTGCGATTAAATGTTCGATCAATCCGTCAATCGATTCTGGTAACCAAAGGAATTCAGCATTATCGATCATTCGGTCTTTAGAATATACGACCTATTTTTTATACCGCCAATTGTAATATACCAACAAACATGCGCTTCATCGAATCTTCAACAATGGTTAAAACCAGTCTTTTGACTGCGATCGCCCTTCCGGTCGTCTTGGGTTCCGAAGTCGACATTTCTTCTGGTCTATCTCGCCGACATGCCCACTCTCACCAGAAGAAGCATGAGCACGCTCATCAAGAGGAGGAAGCCAAGGTGGTGAAGCGGGGTGGTTCCTGCGGCTTCCCAGGCAAAGGTAGAATGGTCGCTGTCGCGAAAAGCAAGATGAACGGTGGATGGGCATTGCCACCAGATCAGCCGTGCCAACCTGGAATGTATTGCCCTTATGCTTGCCCTCCGGGATATCTCATGGGCCAATGGGATCCTGATGCAACGGAATACACCTATCCCAAGTCAATGGTAATCATTCCCACTCCATATGGCTTTTCCTCTGTTATTTTATATTCTTGCGTACTGACAGTCCGCTTATAGAATGGTGGTCTTCTCTGCGGCTTCGATGGAGAGGTTAGCGTACCTTTCCCTGACAAGCCTTTCTGCTATGAAGGCCATGGAACATTTTTGGCGAGAAACTTGCTCTCTGAGCCAGTTGCCATCTGCCAAACCGTGCTTCCAGGACGGGAGGACATGTTGATTCCCACTCTTGTGACCACTGGTTCCACTGAAACCCTTGCTGTTCCAGGACCTGAATACTGGTGCGCGACTGCTGCTCAGTACGTATTCCACCCAACCAAGTTTAGTCAGCTTATATTCTAACCTGAGCCTGGTAGTTACTACATCAATCCTCCTGGTGTTTCCGTTGAGGAAGGATGCATCTGGGGCTCCACCGCTTACCCACGCGGCAACTGGGCGCCATATGTCGCAGGTGCCAACATTGACGACAATGGTAATACTTTCACCAAGATTGGTTGGAATCCAATCTACCTGGAACCAACAACTCCATTCAGAAACGAACGCCCAGACTTTGGCCTTAAGATTATCTGTGAAGAAGGAAAGCAGTGCAATGGTCTTCCATGCATTATCGACCCCGCTGTTGATGATGTCAACAGTGTCAACACTGGACGTGGCGGTTCGTCTACCGGTGGTGCAGGTGGCGCAAACTTCTGCGTCGTCACTGCTCCAACTGGATCCAAGGCCATTCTGGTTACCTTCCCTGCTGGAAAGGCTGATGACGACTCCGCTGCTGTCACTGTTGGAGAGATCTCTCTCTCTTCCTCTTCTTCTGAACCGGAGACTGAACCACCAACTTCTACATCCACTTCCACCTCATCAAGCACGAGCACCTCCTCTAGCACCAGCACTACCGAATCCACCTCTACCACAACCACTTCCTCAACAACTAGTACCACCAGCTCAACTTCTAGCAGCTCAACCAGCACATCCTGCGAATCAACCTCAACCTCCACTTCGAAATCCAAGTTGTTGAAGGTGTTGTACCATAACACGACTACAAGCGCCTACACTCCAACCCTCACTCCTGTCAACCAGGGTGTTTCGAACGTTACAGCAGACGCCTCATTGTATACGGATGCTGTCTCATCGACTGTCTCCCTGCCAGTGCCATCGGCCAGCGAGCCCCCACAAGGTGCCGCCTCCGCCATCATCCCAAGCATCTCGACAATCTTTACTTTGGGAATGGCAGCGATCGCCTACGCTGTTATCGGATTTTAGTTTGATTTCACTAACCCATCACCATTCATGTAATCCGTCGTGTTGAACAAACTTGCTTCGACGGACAAGATCTGTTCACTAAATTTGGAGCATGTGGAGTCTAACGGAGTTTCTTTGTTTCTGTTCTTTTATTTTTGGGTTATTGAAATCTTCTGAAATACCGGTCTGTGTCTTACGCTGAGTCTCCGGCCAGGGAAACATTCTTCGATCTTGAGTACGCTTGCATTTCTTCATTTGGAGAGAAGGCATCATTTTGTCAATATATCTTTTCCCTTCTCTCCCTTCCATTCAACGTGTCGATGTCCCTAACCATTTACCTCGTCACGACAAATAAAATCCATTTTTAATCCTGGCAGATCCCTGACCAACCATACAATCCCAGGTCGCATACAAATTCGATTCCTTCTACCCTTAACTAATGACTGGCACGGACTGATATCGAAACGGCTGGAATATAATGCAACGCATTTTCTGTGAAAACTCTATTAAAGCAACAAACTTATCTTTTTCATTCAGTCCGGCGCATTAGGGTGGTACTTTTTTCTTTTATATTTTAAACACTTCAGTTCTACGTTCATCTCTTAGTATCCGGGCATTATTACTTTATTCGACTCCACGGACCCGGTATACAAAGGCGGTTACGCAGTCTCTTTCGAGAGCGCGGCTTAATGTGTTACGACATGAGTACTTTTGGCAGTTTAAGCTTCCCATTAGTGTTGACCTCCAATGGAGGTCTCCATCACCACGTTTAATTTTGGCTTCCCTTCCTTTTTGTTCTCTCGTCTTGGTTTTTTTCCTCTATTTTTATTCTCTAAATTTCCTTTGTTCAGTGCGCTTGTAACCATATTTCACTTCTTCGAGATACCATGTTCACTTGTGCCCTTACATTTCATCTTTTTCAACCTTCGACCAACTCACCTTTTCTCCATTCCTTTCCCCTTTCTCATCATATAAATATCAAACTTTACACATTTTTCTTTGTGCTTGCTTGGATCGACTGTACAATACACATTTAGGCAGACGGGGATATCATCAGCCCATGGTGGTTGTGGTGGTGTTGTTGTTGTAGCTTTCGGGGAAATTTGTAAAATAGTAAAGGCAATTGGATCGCAGGATGACTTAAAAACTCCATCTTGACCGTATCATCAATATCTCGGGACCAATTTAAAAGCTTGTGGGTGCCTGGGAAAGCCTTTCAACATGTATTTCCTCTTCTTGGCCAGAGGTATCAATGCGAATAAGCAACCATGCGAGGTCTTATCGAAGGGTGGACCGCCCTGTCAATATGCACGCAACGGTCGCGAGGAAGGAAATGTAATAGGAAGAAAGAAGCAATATCGCATGCTGAAACGCATCCTCCAATTAATTAGCCAAGCTCTCACAAGGTTTCGTCGCATTCCAAAGCTCGCATCCAGATCGTCAAATCTTAAATCTGATATCGTGACAAAGGTGTTACTGCTACTATTGGGCGTTCTAGAGAGGCTGCCAGGAAGCGCAACAACCAAGACACACTTACGCCGCGACCCTCTCTAAAATCATGCAAGGTACCACACCTACGTAATTCTTTGCTCCAACTCGTTTTTTAGCCTTTTTTTTTTCTTTATTTGCACTTCGGAACCCGCGGTGACCTGGAATCGAGTTCACGCACCATACCCAAAGGACTGTCCCGAAACAAACTTCACTCTTTTAGCAAAAGAAAGAAATACCAGCCGATATGGATCAGGGCAAGCTGATTTCGGTGATCTGATATTCTCGTGATTGATACCAATTGATCATCCCACACCAACGCCCAACCAAGTTTCATAGCACCCCAGCGGTCGACCGGATTTCGACGTTTTCCCTCGCGGCCTCGTCGACCAACCCCACCCAATCAATTTGAAATCCAATTTCAATTACGGGTAGTCATGGCTTTGGGTATACCTGCTGCGAGACCTGCGGCGCGAATCCTGACCGCCTCTGTCCTTCGCTATGGTCTTCTATTGCCAGCTCCCGGCTGTCTCGCATTCAACAAATCTGCCAATGCTCAGACTAGCGTCGATAAATACTGCATAGGCCTCAATCACCGCTCCCAGCATGCTTCCTTCTCTTCAACCGCCCTTCGCTCGGAGGAACGACAGTCGCCATTGTCTGAAGGCTCTACGGCGCCGGGGATATCAACCCCACCGCCGTCCGAGGAATCGCTACGTGCAGAAGCAGACTCCAGCGCGGCATCCGCTGCGCCCGACAATTCCTCACCCTTCCACTACGACACCCAGGAGCCCTTCTATGACACTTCGCAGTACCACTCACTTCCTCAGGCATTCGGCGTAAACCAGTATATGCACATCAACGAGGAGCTACGGCAATCCCTTCGTCAGCTGTTATGGCAGTTCAAAGCGCCCATAAGATACGCTTTCGCGTACGGATCTGGTGTTTTCTCCCAGGGAACTTCGTCGTCTAAGGATAAACCAATGATAGACTTGATATTCGGGGTTACCTACACTCAGCATTGGCATAGCTTGAACCTATCTGAGCACCGAGATCATTATAGTTTTCTTGGAAGGCTGGGAAGCGGAGTGGTGGCGAAGGTTCAGGATGGATTTGGGGCCGGTGTGTATTTTAACACCTATGTGGAGCTGAATGGGATGGTAAGACGATGATGACTCTACAAGTTTACATTGCTCCGTTACCCATTGTACCTCCACAATTGTTGTTGAACATTACAATGCATGTCTAAAAGTCCTTGTGGCGCACATAGAAACTACGGAAACATGCTGACTGGAAGGCTGTTCTATTCTGATAGATGATAAAATATGGCGTGGTCAGCCTGGATACCTTTTGCCGGGATCTTACTGATTGGGAAACTCTGTATCTGGCCGGGCGGATGCATAAACCGGTTTGTGTCTTGAGGACTCTCAGTCAATTCTGGATACTAACTATAAGACCCAACAGGTAAAAATATTACGAGACGATGCTCGTGTTCGCCTAGCCAATCAGGCAAATCTATTATCAGCCCTTAGGGTCGCATTACTTTTACTACCAGAAAAATTTACGGAACAGCAGCTATACCACACAATTGCTGGTATTTCTTACATGGGGGATCCGAGAATGAACCTCTTCACTGAGAACCCGCATAAAGTTGCCAACATTGTTGCGAACCAGTTGCCTAACTTTCGACGGTTATATGCGCCATTGATAGACACCCTACCGAATCTAGTGTTTAAAGATGATCCGGCAAAGAAAATACCAAAGGAGGCGATGTTGTTGCAAGACATGGATCCGGTGAGGAGGGGAAACATGGTGAGGCGGTTACCGAAAGCTTTTAGGAAGAGATTATACTTTCAATACCAGAGAAAATGGCAGATACCGCAGCTCGAGTATGAGAGGCTGGTTGGCACGACCGTAGAGCAAGAAATGCTGGAAGGCAGGAAAGGAGGGCAATTCGAGCAGCGGATAGCAGAGGATATCGGTGAAATTAGAAAAGAGGTCAAAGCCGTGATAAATAGCACCATCAGCTGGCCGAGCACGAGCCAAAGCATCAAGGGGCTATTGACTACAGGGTGGTCGAAGACGTGGAGGTATCTAGGAGAGAAGATTAAAAAGTGGAGGACGGCAAAGAAGAGCGCGGAGCCGCCGAATTAAAGGATAGATCGGTAGCGGGTTTCATTTGGTATTGGGAAATTTTGTACTTATATTTTATTGGGCATACATTTGCATCACAAAAAGTGGATTGCCATGTAGAGTAGTACTGTTGTTAGCTAGGGGGTTGTTTACCGTTAGGCAAGCACTAGAGACATCATTGATGACGGTGAAGCGGGTATAATTGGATCCATGTACAAATAACAGTTCATATTCATCAACAGGTTAGCTACAGGTGCTTAGCTTTAAAACGCAAGCAACAATCAAGCGGGAATCGCTGGAATCTACCAAAGAAAAGAAGCAACAAGACGGAAGCGAAGAAAACAATCCAGCCACCTTTAACCCACCCCCCCGGCTCAATTTTTAGGCACCTTTTTCAACGCCGCAAACCTCCTCAGCAAGTCCTCATCAATCTCCGACGCCGCGGACTTTTTCTGCGGTGGGGGCGCGGGCGCCTGTCGTTTCGTCGGCGTCTGAACCGTCCTGGGTTCCGTCTTATCCGGCAGCTTTACCTGCGGCCTCACGTTCTCCGAGGTTGGACTCGCCGGAGCTATAACTATCGGACTCTTCGGACCTAGATTGATCTTCCTGGGCGGCGTTGCGTGCGACAGTTCCTCCTCGGCGACCACCAACGGTTCCTCCAGCAGAGCGCCCGATCCGGGTTGATCGTCGTCGTCATCGTCATCCTCCTCCTCTTCGGCCTCAACGTGATCCCCCGGTTTCAGCGGAGGATACTGCACATGATACGTCTTTGCGATCTCCTGAAGGTACAGCTCCACCAATTCCTGACTAGGCGGTTCCACCTTTAACTTTTTAGACACCCGATCCGCCACCTTTCCGTCCAAGTTTTCCATGGCCACCAGGGCGAATTCTTTACCGTACTTTTCGACGAGGAGGTTGCGAACCTGTTGAAGCTCCTTGACGTCCGTGCGTGGGGCGGCGTAGATTATTGATTGGATGGCTTCTTCGAGGCCTGGGTCTACCTCTCTGCGTGGTTTTGCTCGAGTTGTTAGGTTTGCGTCCTTCATATTCCCCCGTATTGTCCTCGCAAAAAGATATGTGAAAGTGATGAGATGGGAACAGTCCCGGAACGTACTTTGCCTCCATCAACCCGATTCTAGCCAGCAGCAGCTCGCAGTAGAGCTCCAGAATCTCCAAAAGTTCCACACTGATATCTTCTCGAATGATACCTTCCACCCGTATCTTTGCCGATTCGTATTTACCCTGCTCTAGAATCTGCGCGAGCTGGCGGCGGTTGATCTTTGCTATGGCGGTTTCCTTCTGCTGCACCATGCGCAGCCGGGAGATGGATAGTTTGAGGGAGACTTTTAGTTTCGACTGTCATCGTGTGGTTGGGGGTTTGTGAGAATATATCATCTAGGTGTTAGCCGGGGTGCAAAAGATATGAAATGTCGTATTTAGGAATGGTTGCGGTGCTGGTGGGGTTAAGAAGATACATACAAGGAGGGGTGAAGGCGGGGCCATTTCTTGGAGATGTTTGGGAGATTATTCCCCGCGATAATCTTACAACCTGGTTGTTCTATGCCAAAGCAAACTATAAGGGTATTATTGTCTGAAGATCTTGGAGGATTTGTGGTATGAACGTGTGTAGGAAGCTATAGGCTTATAAGTAGAAAGAGAAATTGGAATGAGTGGTATGTTGATTACGAGTAGTATGCGCGGCCTGGAGTGAATGATTTATGATATCAGCGCCGGAATGGATCCCGCGGACAAAGGAGCTTGGACTGGTGTCACAAGGGTACGCTGTGGGATCCTACTTTTTGGTTCTGGGTCCAGTGCAACACCAAAATGGAACATGGGTGATACAACATACAACGAGAAGCTTAGAAATGCAGGGCTAATAATTATAATTGCAATTTATCTCTGCTACGATTATACATAATATAGCTATGAAACTACCGAGAATACATAGGCGTAACAGGATGGAAAATGGTTAGAAATATTATATTTCGGTTCACATCTTCATTTACATTCCGGCCCACCACTAACTTAATCCGTTCTAATTGGGCTTTGCCTCCAACTCGTCCAAATGAAACCCACCAAAAGTTGTTTCAATCCAATCGAGGTGTTCACCAAGATATTTTAAAGCCTTCTCCCCTGGCGGTTTGCACCCTGGCCAAAAAACGCTCGTCAATACAAGACCGACCTGGGCCGCGGTTATAAGGCCTTGGACGAGTCCGGGTTGGTTTTGCAAGTCCTGAGGAAGACATGCGGTAAACCCTCTCCACCACGCCGCCACCATTGCCTCTGTGTATGGTAGCTCGAATTCAATGCCTTGCACGTTTCGAAATGCGAGGCGCCGGATCGCCCATAGATTCGTTCCTAATGGGAGGATAGAGGCTGCCTCCCAATCTATTAGACCGGCTATCTCGTTCTTCTCGTTAAGGATGACCTATTGACGGAGATTATGTTAGTTCATTATCGTATAAACTGTCTATGGGGAGTCCACCATGGAACACTAACATTCATCTCGTTGATATCTTCATGTATGAGAGCCAGCGGCAAACAATCAAGAGTGTGCAGCTTATCTATCAACCCAAGCATCTTTTCTCGAACCCCCTCCACATCATGTTTAATCAGTCTATCTACCACGTGCTGCAACCTCGATCGGATAAAATGTTGGGTCATCCCAGAGCTGCTTTCATTTATGCTCATCCTAGCCAGCATCCCCGCCAAACTCTCCGCGATGCCAGTCTGCTCCTGATCGCTCAACTTTTCATAATCCGTCCTTATCGCCCAAATCTCACCGGGTACGTAACTTTGAATGTACCCGAAAAATGCAAGTTTGCTGGGAACGCGGTGGATTTCTGGGACAAGGGTGCCGAGTTTTGCACGGGCGAGAGCGGTTTTGGTGATATCCACCTCGTTGTCTCTCAGTTGGACTACCCATTTGGTGTCGTCTTTGAGGGTTACGATGGCGGTTTTGCTAAACATGCCTTGGAAGGCGGTCATTTCTTGGGAGACGGCATCGGTGCCGGTGAACTCGGTGGCGATGATGGCCGACTCTGATAAGGCTTGTTCGTCTTCGATGGAGTCGATGAGAGTACCAGACATTTTTTGTTCTCTATTTTTTCTAATTTTTTGTTTAAATATAAATATATATGGTTACGCCAATGACTGTGGTCGCAGGATCCAGATCCGTCGCGGGTCAAGCTCGTTAAAAAGGAATGATAGGTAGCAATGGATTGTTAAATAGTAGAATGCTGGGAAGATATAAATATCAGGAGTCTAAATATGTGAACCTTTCGCTATTACTGCCGCCTGTATTAAAGACAGTGCAGAGAAATATTTCGAGTTTTTAATAAAGAAGGGATTCCGTAAACGCATGTTATATCGTTTCAGATACACACCTGGCCACAAGTGATTCATTCTGGATGGCTGCCCGGCAAATGCGTTGTGCTGTTGTAGGTTTAGTCTGGTGGGACCCGCCAGAGCGGACGGGTTGTCCCTAGCCAGTCAATTCCTCTCCCTCGGCCGGGGATTAATGCATGGGAACGGCTTGTTCCAAGATAAGTGCTTCCAAGAGCGGCAGCATGGATAGGCCATGCGAGAGAGAGAGAGGGAGATATTGATCTTGATAAAAAAAAAATTTATTTGCGCGCAATTCAAAATCTCCATTCTATTCTCGAAAACTTTCGCTTTGTATGCCTTTTGCCAACTTGAATATCTTCGGGTTACCGGATGGAAATATATTCCTCTTGCCATATGTTCGACATCTAGGACCAATGTATCCCATATCTTTATATATTCTCCTATACTGAGCAGATAAACATTCACCTTTTTTGCATGCTGTCGGGACCAATTGGAATCGAATCGGCACGATGACGATATCGCAGGAAAAGGAAGCCGAAGGGCCCAATGACTCGTCCAAGTTAGACTTGGAAAATACCAACACCTCGCAACACAAATCTCAGTCAAGTTCTGACGACGAGAAAGCGGTGAAGGGGAAGGAGGAGAAAAAGAAAGATCCGACAATGGTGGATAAGATTAAAGAGAAATGCGTCAAATCGGGGAAAGGCTTGATCGAGGATTTGAAGAAAAGTATATCACATCTCCTAAATATCTACATGGAAGACTCGGCTCATTCTAATAAATTCGATAGACAACCTATGGCAGCATATATTGAAATGCTCTATAGCGACAACATTAGCTCGTATGCCGTTTTAAGCACACTCTGAATAGATATACCATACTTCCATTCTGCAGCACACAGAGATGAAAGAATATGATATCCGTCATGACGCTGACACTCTTCTCCACAAATAGTGATAACATGCTTGGTAAGTGTATTAGAGGATACCAATCCAAGCCAACCCAATTAACGCATCTGCAAAATCTAGATCCCAGCTATAGCCTCAGCCTATGGACCTGCCGTGTTTCTCTCCGCTGTGGCCTCGGTGTACGCTCATACTTCGTATGTCTTTGGTGACGCTAGATGGTAGAACACGCTAACCGAGTGCACAACTCTTCTTCTTCCCGTCTCCAGATTTGGTCATCCTGGTCGTAATCTAGGTGCCATGTTTGAAACTCAAGTTTTCGCGATAGTTGGAGTTTTGATTGGGACTGGGTGGTCCGTATAGCTTGTCCCAATATGCTTAGAAGGGGGTTTATTTCATGCTAAATGAGTCCGCCGACGGTTTAGGGTAACATTCGCTTCGTATATTTCCGATCTCATCTACAAGACGAACGTCGAAGATGCGCACGCCTTCCGTGCAGTGATCCTTGCTATCTCCTTTATCGTCCACGGATACCTCCGTAGCGTCTTTCCTCGTTTCTTCGTCGGCATTCTGCTGTTTCTATTAGCAGTTGTCATTCAAATGGTAAGTCCTGATAAATCATAAATCTAATTCCTGAACTAACTCGGACTTGTAAGACAACACCAATATTCACATTTGACCACATGGTGGCTACAGCCTTCTTATACCCATTTCTCACCGGAATAGGGGTTTGTACCTTGGTAAATGTTTTGATATTTCCAGAATTTAGCTCTGGGAAGGTGGCGGTTGTGACGGTTGATGGGTTGAAGCTGGCGCTTGAGACGCTCAAGGATGCTACTGAGTTTTTCGTCTTACCAAATGAGGATGTGGTTAAGAAGGAACCAGCAGCAAAGGAAGACGACAAATCCGAAAAGCCAAAGTCGAAATCTGCTGATGGTGTCGAAAAGGACGAAAAGAAGGATGGAAAAGCGAAAAAGGGGAAGAAAGACAAGAAAAAGGCCAAGGAAAGTAGCAAAGATGGGGAACCCGAGGCTGAGAAGGCCGATGAGAAGGGTAAAGGCGAGGGCGAAGAAAAGGAAGAGGATCCTCTCAAAAAGTTGGTTGCTGCGAAGGACCAATTGCGAAAGGCTTTAGGAGCTTCGAAGGCTATACTAAAGGAGACATCTTTCGAAATATGCTACTCATGCCTTCCACCAGCGAAACTCCATCCAATCAGCTCTAGAGGATTGGAGGCTTTGGTAATGTCCTTATTAACCTTGATTGGAGCCTGCGAAACTAAGCATATGGTGCTTGCGCCCGTCGACAAGGAAGAAGAGAAGGATATCAAGAGCGATGATGAAAGCGACAAGAGTGACGATAGCGATCAAAATTCTCTTAGGGAGAAGTTAGAGAATATTCGACCCAAGCGCGAAGCCGAGGCTGCGGACGAAGAGTTCTTGCGGCATCTTTTGCAGAGGTATGAAGCTACGACACAAATTATTTTTTGGTGAATATTTACTAAGATCCGATATGCATAGAGTGGACGAGCCGCTTACGGCCTTGAGAGGGGCAATACGACAAGGAATGAATGCTTTGATGGCATGCGTTGAGCTGTCTTGCGTAAGCTATCGCTATCTTTACGTTTAATGCTCTTAGGGTGCTGATAATCGAATATAGGACGTTCCTGTAACGGTTAAAAATATGGGGCGAAAGCCAAAAGGGATCCCTCTGAAAGAAATTGATATATATGCGGATGCGATTGAGAAGGCGCTCGAAGACTTTGATAAGCGCACAAGGGAAGCCTTGCATACTGCAGCAGAAGAAGCTAGTCAAGAGGAAGAAGTCGAGTTTGATACTTTACCTCGAGAAGAGATCTTTCTCGTTAGCTCCTTCCTCCTGAACCTTAGGCTTGCCGCGTGAGTATTTATTGTAGTTATCTAGTTATTATTATTTTGAGTTTGCACAAGTTCTAACGAAGCATAGGCAAACTACCTTGACAATGTTAAAGGAAGGGAGAGACCTCGTCGAAGAATACGATGCCCTTAAAGGAAAGCGAAGTTTCCATTTACCAGACTTCAAATCTAAGAAGTGGCTATTTGGTGGTGATTCGGAACAGAACGAAGCCCTCGATTCCGGGGAAAGGGAGAATGTATCCCGGTACCGCGAAGTGTCTGGAGGCATCGATAATGCCGATGAGAGGGCAATGTCTCAACAGCGAACACAAAGAGTCGTGGAGAGCAAGAAGAAACCAGCTGGCTCCGACGCCCCCGCAGGGAAAAAGTCAGGAGCAAAGAAGGACAAGAACAAAGATAAGAGTAAAGGGAAAAAGAAAGGGGGAAAACAAGATGAACAGGAGGAGGAAGAGAAGGAGCGAAAGCCGTTGGCACTTCGGATCAGGGGTGCGTTTGCTGATTTTATTGACTGGTTTCTTACTAGTGGACACCTTCATTATGCATTTAAACTTGCGGTTGGAGGTATGCTACTCAGCTGGCCGGCTTTCGTCCCAGAGTTCGCGGACTTTTACTACAATTACAGAGGCGGTAAGTGCAAAGTTCATGATTGGATGGGTGAGAATTCGCGGCTAATAGATGTCGGCCTTGCAAGTGTGGATCGTAATCATTTACATCTTGGTGTTTGAAAACTCTGTTGGCACATCCATACAGATTTTCGCATATCGAACGGTGGGGACAATAGCAGGAAGCATCTGGGGCTACGCCGCATGGAGTGCCGGCAGCGGCAACCCATACGTTATTGTTGTTATGCTCTACTTTGGATTCCTGGTCGGATACTACGTCCAGCTGAACACCCGATATATCAAGGCAGGCATGGTGTTAACAATCTCAATGGTGGTTATCTCGGTGGGTACGGAGATTGAATATATACCAGGAGCGGTACCTGGAACGGCCCTCGAGAACTTCTTAAAGAGAACGGTGGCTATGATAATTGGGGGTTCCGCAGCGGTCATCATACAGACTGTAATATTCCCCGTGAAAGCTAGAGTTAAACTCGTGGAAACGGTTGGTCTGGCTGTGCTCAAGATTAACGAGATGGAAAGCGCTCTGGCTTTCGGAGTTGATCAAACGACAAACTTGTCGGATATAAGGAATGAGAATGCAGTTAAAGCGTTCTACAAGGCTAGAAAAAAGGCTGAAGTGTCTCTTGCTGCTGCCTCTGCTTATCGTGAGGATTCCTGTTAGAGGTAATATCGAAAACTCGGAGAAATATGCTAACTATTGGGCGCTGTGTAGTGAGTGTATCGACGCAGGAGCCTAGGATTAAAGGCAGCTTTGCAAACGACAAGCTTGTGTACAAAGAGGTACAGTTCCAAAGCCTTCGGACTCTACGGGTTAATAACTAATCATAATAATGTAGATTATATATGTACTCCGCCAAATAATCGATAGGATGGAGAATGTGCTCCAACTGAGGATACAGCTTGGCTCAGCGCTGCTAGAGAACTATTACGTAAGTACCGAATAATTCGGGTTAATATCGTCAAACAAAGTCCTAATTGAGTGCGATATACAGGTCTATGTATACAAATATCGGCGGAACGTGGTAAGTTTTTCGTCCTTGAATTTTACTAAATACTATGTGTCTAATTGACTCTTCTATCGAACATAGGCAGCAGCTATAACAATCACACTCTTCGCCGTTCACGAAGCTCTCACCAGCAAACTTCCACTCCCTCAATACTTCCCTTCAGCGCGATTAGCCCAATTGCGTATGGTAAACCGTGTCCGACAAATCTTGATCGAATCCGTCTCGGCCGAAAATCAAAAAGAAGGTCAAGAAGCCGAGGACTCGAAGCGAAAAATCCTCCGCGTGGAATTCATGACCTACAACGCCTCATCCGCCGCGTTGGAACAGGTGATAGAATGGCTCGAAGAGCTTGTAGATTTGACAAAACTCCTCCGAGGAGCGGCCGAATTTCGAGCCGGTTTGCTCTCCCGACCTACTTACCGAGAATGGGTTCGACAAATCAGCATTGGAGGGGAAGTGCAAGATCCACCACCTTCAAAGGTTCCGGAGAAGGAAGAACGGCCGGCGTCGAGAGATGCGATGGGAAAGATTGCTGCTCTTGCGAAGAGGCAGCAGCAGGAGGAGGATAGTAGTGCTATAGAGGAAGGTGATAATGAGCTTGATGCTTTGAAGAGAGTGCAGTCTCGTCACAGGGAAGCTAGGGCGTCTCGTCGCGTGAGTCAAACGACGGCTTTACCAAGGCAGGTTGAATTGCTCCGAAGAGCAGCGAGGGGGTTGTAATTCTTGATTTTACAGGTAACCGGATTTCGCGGGCGAGGAGTATTGGATTAATAGAATTTTATAGACATAAGCGATTGCTAAATAATGATACACAAGTTTTTAATCACCACCTCCACCTTTTTCTTCCTAATAGCTCATCATTCCAGCTTATCCAAATGCTCCAATCTCGTGAGAACCGTCTGCTTTGAAGCTTCCTCAATCTCACCCGCTAGGAAAACTTCATCCAATATAGCATAGACCTTGTAAAAGTTGAACACTGCCCCATTTCAAATCGATCGCAGTCAGCATATCTAGAATCCCCCTCACCGCTTCACAACCAGAAAACATAACAAGGGACAAAACGCACCTAAATCCAGCTCGCAGACATTTCCAAAAAATGCATCCAGCACCTCCACGAAGAAGTGTATCGCTTCTAGATACGCCAGCTCGTTATCGTTCGCGTCCACGCAGACGCAGAAGAAGAGTCCGGCGTAGCGGCGGTAGACAATCTTGTTGTTTCGGAACTGTGAATGGAGAAACAGGGTTTATTAGGTTATCGGTGTCCGGCGGGGTGGGATGTGAGGTGTAGCCGTACCTCTACAAAGTTCGATTGGTATTTTTGATCTCGAGGGGCGACGAGGCGGTGGACCTGGTGGGTCGTGTTAGCTGCCGCTTGTTCGATTTGAAGCAATGGAACATTTGGGGGACATACCTCGCCTTTTAACTTGACTTTCTCCTCATCCTGCATCCAATCCCAGAAGTATTAGTAAATCCAAACCTTTCAGTTGTAAAGAAGCTCCGAGAGTTCCCGCTGCAGGTCCCTCAACCTGTCGAGTTGGAGCCTGTCGCAGAAGAACCGGGAAGCTCCCTTCCAAGGGGTACAAATTCCGGGGTCAAAAAAGATTAAAAGGCAAGTACATCATACGGAGCGTACCACTTTGCCAGTCGCGTCTTGCCCCTAATATCATCACCAATGTAAGCCCTCCATCCGAGCCCTTTCTCCGTTTATCCAAAGTGTTGAGGGAACAATGTAGTCGTGCGTCGGTTAAGGAGCTTATGGGGTAGCATACTGCCGATTCTGTATCAAGATGAACGAGAGCACCATGGTTTTTTTTTCGCTACGATCAATCACCGAATATGGCGGCAAGAGCTTCGGACTGGACAAAAGTGCAAGAATTACGAGGGATGCTTTTGGGCCTCGGTTTATCGCGAAATGCTGTCGATTTGGGGTAGCTAGGGTCAAATAAAAAGGTAACTAGGGAGATCGTGAATTGGGAGGTAAACGGAGTTCCTGTTTAGCGAACACTGCTTCGCGAGTTTGTAATACACAGGGTCGGCCGACAACACGGTTTTTACAACAAAGCCTCACTGTGAACACAAGAGCATTGTGAATGGTATACATCTGTAATATTCTATATTCTGAGAATCTGTGTACGTAGGAATGCATCTATCCCAAATCATAAATCTCAACCAAATTGGAACGAACTCCTGCATAGCGGGCAAGAGCTTGAGCTGCTCGACTTGAACCATCTCATCAAACAGCTGCCATGGAATTTACGCTTGCATGTGCTGCAACCCTTGGATGGTAGTGTCCTCTCCACCTGCGCGAGGATCGAATAGCAGATTGCACACTCCTCTACGCCGTCTAAATGTAACTTGACGTTATCCTGGAATAATGTAAGCCCATCCGCAATTGATCCACCCTGTTTGAATAAAATAGTAAGTAAGTGATATGGAAATTAGTTACGGGGTAAGCTCAATTCCCACCTGAAGTGCAATTACAGCCTGACAAGCTAACAACCACGTCTTCCATTGCCTCTCTGAGACGGCAACCCTCCTGACACCCTTCACTTCTACTAGCTGTAACGGGAAACTAGTCGGCAATTTGACCATCATCTCCATAGTCGTCTCATCAACTTCATAAGTGACCGTAATCTCTCTGACATTCCTGCTAATCTTGATGGAAAGTCCTTCTAACCGCTTGTCCGAGGTTTCTAGCCACTTTTCTACTTCCTTAAATTCGAGGTCAACGAGCAGGGGTGAGATGAATTTGTCCGTAAAAGGCTCAACGTTGTCTTTGATTTGATTGTTCGAGTTGCTGAACCAGTTCTTCACCAGCGACGGGGAATACCGCAGCGAAAGGTAGTAAACATAAACCATCAAAGTTCGGACATAGTGTAAATCTGGAGGCTGGTATGCCGAGAAGGCTGGATCGAATGCCGAGATTGGGTATTTGCTCCCATCTATAGGCTTGGATCGAGCGTGACCTAAAAAGGCGAATATGAAGTTTAGAAGTTTATGTATATAGTCGCCGGATTTCAAACTTTCGACATATGCTGCTTTTATTCGAAATGACTAATACAATTAAAATTAGTGGTGTTAGATATAATATTTGTTGTTGTAGCTTACCGAGCTAATGAAATGGTCGTATGCTAACACCCACGACGAAAGGTACCCTTGAATACGCTGCAGTTCCAACTGGTTAAAAAGCTTAGGGTCTAGAACAGCATCCGCATCTAGGAGCGGTGGGTCTAGCAATAGCGATAGTAGTTCATCTGGGAGTTGAACTTCAAAAGCTTCGTCCTTTGAAAGGGCAGCATCAATCGATATCTGTTCTTGCAGCAGAGGGATGCGGCGATGTAAAAGGTTAAATGTGACGCCCTGGACGTCATCCGTATTACCTCCTAGTAGGTGGTAGAGCTTTTCGGTTGACGGCCTTTGATCGTCTTCTTCATCTCGGTCCTCGCGACTTATGCTTGGTTGCGGGCCAACGGCCGCGGGATCGTCTAGATATTTCAGAGGCATGTTCATCAAAGCTCGCGACAAGGCGCTGCAATATTGTTTGAATGCCTCATTCTGGAGGGGGGCTATATAGTTATTAGCTATTGGTCTTCCGAGCTAGAAGATCTTGTGAACTTACCAGCAATATCAGTCAAGAGGGTGAGCCAGATGCGGTAGAATCTTGGGAGGAACCATTCCCATTGTTCTGTTAAATCGTCATTTGCGTACTCATCTTCATGATTTATTGCAATAATCTCCTTGACAGTCTCATAAACAGAGAACGTGGAAAGTAGGACTGCTACGGTATCACCGAGACTATTGCACAAAGCCTAGAACAACGTTAGATAACCCGTTCCATATTCCTGACACTTCCGATTACCTACCGAGAAGGAGTATTCAAGGGCAGCCAACAAGTCTTTCCAGTGCGAGCCCTGTAGCTTCCTAAGAGACGGCAGGACCTTCTTTGACATTCGCATGATGGCGCACAACAGACCGGGACTCTGCATCCCCAGAACCTCTGGTGGCAGTTCCTCACTAAGCCAACCAAGGACTTTCTTTAGGAGCAACAGCCCCCTTTGAGCTGGAACATCGGTGGGATTCTCAACTGAATCGGAGGTCCAGATTTCGTTGAGGAGAAGCAGTTTCGGGAATGCTATAATAGTCAGTGCAGGGCCTCCTATAGGCGTTCAGTCATTCTAAAACATTACCTTTTTCTATAGCGTCCTCGGCCTCGATGCCAGATATGTCACTAATCAATCTGTTCCTCAGTTGAACAACGGAAGGGGCAACCGTAAATTCGTCATCTCGAAGGCCGCTCAATACTGCCGCATCTCTTAAAGTAGAAATAGCTATCAACCTGTTAATCAAAGTCCCTTTGTGGGCTAAAATATAAGACCTGTCGCTTACCGTCTTTCTTCTTGCCTATTTCGAGCGCATCAACCCACATAACCGCATTCTTCCCTGTAAGTCCTTTATGTCGGAGCACCCCGACAAGGGACCTAAGCGCCCTCGCATGGTAATATGCCTCACATGTAACTGGATGAACTGTAGCTTCCTTCGAGAGGCCCAGCAACGTCGAGTTTGAGAAATTCACACCACCATTGGTCCCGTTCCCAGACGTCAAGATACTAACATTATTCTTAGCATCTTGAACGGAAACATAACGAATGGCTTCAAGATCAGATCTGAGGTTTTGTAGGATGGTGCGTTTTAAAGGAGAAGCTGTCTTCTCATCCGGAACTCCGAGTTTGTCCGCGATGACTTCTGCGACGACAAGGGAGTATCTTAAGAATGGCCATTGATACTCGGGTGACAGCTTTGGTAAAGAAGTCGCGATAGCTTCCTCAAATTCCGCCGCAGAAGTAGATTTTTCGGTATTAGAAGCTTCCGTTTTAGATAGCACTGAGAGCATGAAAGTTGCCATGCGCATGCTCACAGTCAGGTTGTCAGCGTCGACCTTCTCCGACTCCTCAGCTTCCTCTGTCGGGTCAACTAGAAATAGGCAATCTCCTAGAGGTTGGAGTGCGCTCAATGAGGTATCAGGGCGAGACTCAAATACGAATTGCAGGTTCTCCCTCCAGGTTTCATCGTTGAATGCCATAGTAGTCATGAATTGCCCCTCTCTAGAAATATCGGTATGTGATAACACACAAAGCGCCTTGCTGACGAGCAATCGTATGCTTTTCCTAGATTAGCACCATTGAACATAGAGCGTGCGTTTAAGCGGTTACGTACCTGATGAAACCAGTCGCGGTGGATTCTAAGACTAGGCTAGAAAGGGTAGTGGCTATGTCGGTACGGATCTGGTTGACCTCCTGGTCATCCAAATTCTTCTCTCCTGATAGTTTCACAAACAAAATATCCGCTTTCTTTGTCATGTCCTCATCGGCTGTCTCAAGAATTGATAGCAATGTGGTGATAAGATCGCGCCTTAAACTTTGACTGATACTCGCCAGAACCGCAGGCGGTATTCTAGATAGCTCCGTCAAAATGTTGCCCATTAGAGTATGGTCGTAGTTCTCATCCAAGGTTAGAGCATGTAGCTTTTCAGCTAGCTTGGTCAACATGTCTGCTTTGAGCTTTCTCGAAACCAACGACTCCGGCGCTTGGAAGGTAACTATGAGCATCTTCCAGGAAGTCTCGTCAGTATCCGTAATCGCCTTTCCACACTCTTGCCGCAGATATCCGTCAAGGTTCTCCGAAGTGACACAAGCCCTAGTATGAGATCTCTCAAAGTTGTAGATAAACTGCAATATCGCATCCTTATTCTCTGATACCACTAGCATATCAACGGTCTCTTCGAGTATTCCATGTCCTTTGGATGTATCCCAATGTTTTTGATACGCAAAAAGAGTGTTGAAGAAATGCTCTCTCGATGGGCTAGCCACCAAAGTCTGAGAATTATCCACAAGGTATTCGTGGAGGGCAACCCGCCCGCTAGCATCCCGTCGCACGCTGGAGTTAGCAGACTTTGCGATTGATGCTACTAGAGCTGATGCTGCAACGTTGGCACCTCGGCTAGCCTGGGAGCTCGTAACAGCATAGCGGAGGAGGTCTTGCTCAACAGTGTTCAACGCTATTATTGACCAATGTTTTCGATCGAGTGCATGATACAGTGCCGTTGTTAATTTCACCCATGCGTCCACAGTTACCATATTCTTTTCTAATGCAGCGGGGTCACCAGATGCGGATGTTTCGACTGCGGATTCCACTAGCTTCGCAAGTTCACTGATAAGGTTTTCGACCTGTCGCTGCACAAACGGTGTTTCAACCTCTGTCAGAACTTTCATACCCTTTGCAAAAACCGTCGGTGGGTCAACAAGACCAATCCTCCATGCCCCGAGTTCTTCGCTGGATACAATGAATTCTCTGAAGGCATTAGCAACATTGAGATTCACGATATCATTCCTGACTGCTTCGCTCAGGAATTCTTTCGAGAGGAAAAAGGCGCAGATCTGAAAGTAGCAACCCCATGCTTCTGCACGATGATCTTTCGGTTCCAGGCTACCGCTTAAGCCGTCGATTATTGCTTTTAGAAACTGTTGAACCTCATCGCCAGTACTGGGAAGTGCCTTCTCAGGAAGGGTTTGGACTAAAGAGGCGAATTTTGCCCAAAAGTCCCCCGGTGCGCCTTGGCTGCCTTTTCCTACATATCGCTTGACGACTTTGAATGAGGGTTTCTTAACCGTGGCTGCTATTTCCCAACAGGTCGGAAAAGCTACGGAACAAGTTAGCTAGGAAGGACCTCGTTGTTCATATAGGGTGACTTACTTTCGTTTAGTGTGAGCAGGGTGTCTAGAAACTTCTGGTTTGACCCAAGCTGACTGCTCGTTAAAGCCTTCTCAATCATAGCTGGAGCAATTACATGCAATGCCGGTTCAACGTAGTCTATGGTGCTTTTCGGTTATGTCGGCCACTCTGCTTCGAACTAGCGCTGAAAGAAGACCAACCTTTTCGATTAACCAAGCAGGTTCGTAACAAACTATACACCGCCTGCCTTAAGTGCGGATCTGGATGGTACGCAAATGTCCACAATCGAGGCTCATTCATGAATGATAAATAAGCTTCGTCGTGCTTTGCTTCCTGTGCTCCCATCTTCGCCATAGCGGCTGCGCGCCAACCCGTCAGCATACAACTCTCCAATGCTATCCCCAAGGCCATAAATCCATACAAACTAAATGCGCCGCTGCCAATATAACCCCTTTCATTACTCGAGCAAACTTGGCCTCCATTTCGTCCGGGCTATTATTCCTCTCATCGCTCAGGGTGTTGACATGCTCGTTCGCCTTCACGTTCCCACAAAAATCCATAATCGCCATTTGATAAGTCTTCCATACTAGGCTAATCTTCTCGTCTGTTGTGAAAACTTGTCGAAGAGCCTCGGTCGCAGCGGCGGCTACGGATTGGTCGCTGTCGTAGAGACCCGCTAGCCAGCTTCCAGCCACTTGGGGAACATAGGGAACGAACGCCCGTCGAGTTTTATCTGCAATTGTGCCTAGGACTTTGTGGGAGAGCTGACGGATCCGAATTGTATTCTCGAAGGAAAGTTTCGGGTATAGTTGTACCTAAAGTCAGCTCGCAAGGTCGTGCGACGTTTGTGAGCATACCAGCATATTCGTATAACATCAATTAATAAAGACGAACAAAGCATACATAACAATTAACAATCGCATTCTCAATCGAGCTCTGCTCGACCACCCAGTCCAATAAATCCGCAAGAGCCTTCTCCTTGGTGGTGTCATCTCGCTTCAGCAGGTTGCTAAACACAACAATCAAATTCGGGTCGGATATCGACTTTATGTCCGGCGGCTCTGCAAAGTAGGACAGAGGCGAAGAAGCGGTCTGTTTCGATAGACCGGAGGAAAACCCGAATCCGAAGCCCGGGGATTTACCGCTGAGAGCAGCTGCAGCTGCAGCGCTACTTGCTTGAGCTCTCTTTTTGCTCATCGCGGGGCGGGTAATTTGCTTTCGAGCCTGAAGATTCGGTGTTGGAAAGGTGGGTTTGGTGGGGTGAAGGGGAAGCGGAAAGTGTCAAGCACAATGACGAACGATGCTTCTTTTACAACGCTGCCAACACCACGGTCATGACCTGCTTTTTGAGGGTCAAGGTATGGCTATTCGATACTCAGAGCACTTCGGGATAGATAGAAACTTCTAGTTCTCTAGCATAAACGAAAGAAATAAAAATATTATTGGTATTTCAAAAGTTTTACAATCTAACGGCAGCTTGAAAGACCTTCTCTATGATTACAAATTACCGAACTATGATTCATATCTGCTATTTTGCTTAAACGGATAGAAACATTCGCCTTCCCGAGTTAATGGTGAGACGATGCTTATCCGAGCTTCATCATAGCTTCGTCCAGCTCTTCGTCGCTGATATCATACTCCTCTCTTGAATCTCCGTTACCAACCTTCTCGGCTTCCGCATCCAATTGCATCCTTTCGTCCTCCTCTTCCTGCTGTATCCTCATCTTCTTCACATGGGCGTTTAAATCTTCCAAGCTCCATGTACTTATCCCTTCCTGGTCTTTCGCCTTAAAGGGCTGTGCCATTGTTCTCAAAAACTTCTTCGCGGCAGCAACGCTCATATCCACGCTTAAATTCATTTCCGAATCCAACAACGCCTGGGATATCCATTTTGGCAACTGATTTCTCTTCTTGGCGAATCGCTTGTCTGCCAACACCATGATCCCGTAGTCGTCCTTCCCTCTCAAAACGCGCCCTAAACATTGTGCGGCGTGACGCATTGCATCGAAAGACAAAAAGTCGTTCTCTTTTATTCGATAGTTCTCCCGTAGAAACTCCAATCTAGCCTTGAGGATACGTGACTCGGTATACTGAAACGGTACGCCAATACATATGACAGTACGGCCGTATTGATGATCAAAATCGATTCCTTCAGAGACTTTACCACGGGCGACGCAGAGCAAAACCGCTCCGCGGCCATTGCAACACGCCGTACGGTAGGTTTCCAGCGCAAGTGAAGTCTCTTGACTATCAGGTGTTTCCACCAGAATTAGTTTGTATTTCCAAACCTCGTCAAGAATACCCTAGGTTTAATGTTAGCCACTGCGACACGAAAAGGATACCAAAATGGCATGCATACCATTCCTTGCCACATGCTAATGATACTTTCCATGTAAAGGTAACTAGGAAAGAATATCACCAACCCGTCTGGGGTAATTTTGGAAAATTCAATCATGAGGTTCCCATAATTACGGACCACACTAGGGTCGTTTCGGATCTCGAACCGACTACTTATTGCAACCTGGTCGCTGCCTCGCGTGACAACCATGGGCAAGAAACTTCGTCTCGCTAACGTCATGCTGTACGATTCCTGAACGACGCAGTCAAACTGGAGCATCTTAGGGTACATCTCGAGAGGAGAGATGGTTCCCGATGTAATAACGACGGAGCTGAACCGATCAAAAACTGGTTTGATAGCTATAGATGCATCTAGACATGTGAAATGAAATATAGGATTGGGAACCGTTGCCGTGTCAGATTCGAAAGGTTCCAATATTAACAGAAATCCCTTCTCGTACGTTGCGACCAAAGTCGCAAACGTAGCAACCTCTTGTAGAGCTTGGTATTCCTCCACGCTTGAGAGCTCTAGCGTTCGTATTAGCGAAGTGAGACGCTCTGCGCAAAATCTAAGCCGAAAGAATTAGAAACGCAGATCAATAGGGAATCGACGTGATCCTACCTTAGGGGCTTCTTTTCTATGAAGGTGAGATCCTTCAAATGTTGTAAAAATGAAGGCGGTGTCTCCGAGATTACATGTAGGACTTTCATCCTAGTTTTCAGATATTCCACGAACCGTTTCAAGAACGCAACAAAGTGTTCTGCTCTTCGTATGTTACCCGGAATTGCTTCCTTGAGCAGGTCATCAGGTAGCACTGGATTCGCCATAAAAGAGTCTTCTTCCCTCGCAGTACTTGCGTCCTGTAGCCCCTCTACTAGCTTCGCGTATTCCGCTTGCAGCTTCTCTGCATCTGTGCTTTTCATCTCCTCGATCTTTCTTTCCAGGCTAGTGCAACCTCTTGCCGCTTTCCTTAATGAGTCTTCTGTCAGGTCTATACTCAAGGATTCGATACAGACGTTGTCAATATTGTGGGCCTCGTCGAATACCACAATGCAATCTTTTGACAACTCTTTAGAGACCCGCTCGGCGATCTTGGGATCCAGAAGGTAGTGGTAAGAGTATATGATGACATTGCAAAACGGCATCTGCATGGGTTAGCGCCAGTATACCACTACCTATCGAGCCTTATATTCATACCATTCTCCTTGCCGTGAAGTACGGACACTGCTTATTCTGCTCTCCATACTTCAGCATACCATCCAGGGTGTAAACACCTGGAGGTATCAGGTTATGTGGTTCTAGAAGGTCTAGGTTCTAGCGCCTAAGTTAGTAAGAGAATCGATTTGTCCGTAAGGGTCTTACTCACATCATGGTATATGCATAGTTCGACATCCTCGCCTCTTTCTTTTTTTTCCTTAACGAAACCTGCCGTCAAGCTTCTACACCTTGCATCCACCACATTTCCTTTCTTTTCCCGTCTGACACTAGGATGCAAACACAAGTTCTTTCGACTTGTTAGGCCTAAGCCGCGAAAGTCCTCTTCGTAGCCCAGTTCATTCGTTCGATATGCCATCAGTGCCTTTAATTCTAAAAGTGCCTTTTCGATCTCCGACATGGTACGGGAGCAGTATATGAGTTTGCGGTGTTCCGGGTAGTGTTGCTGATAGGCGATAATGAGAGATAACAGGGAGACGGTCTTGCCGGTACCCGAAGGCATTTCTGGATCGAGAGATCAAGTGTTAGCAGGCTGCTGCTGCAAGGAGAGAGGGTAACAGTGCCGCATACCCAGAACACAGTGACCACCTGCATCGAGAGTTCCTAGAAAACGGCATTATTAGTTAGCTATCCTTATCAGGGCCATGGAAAAATCGCGAGTTCACTAACTCTTGAGATCGCACATATACCTATCTCCGTCAATCGCACCGGGTATCCCTCGTAAGCTATCTGCACCGGCAATAAAAAGCCGAATTTAGGATGGAAAATTGGTATACTGACTGGTATTGTTCTATGCGATCCACTCGTTAGCAAAGCACCCTTTGCGGCTTGTTTTCTTGCTTTCGTCTGTCATGGTGAAACCGAAAAGCTCACCAGGATAGATCCGTGGATACGGAAAGATGACCGGAAGGTCACTAGAAAATATCAGCTATTTGCTTCCTTTTTTTAGACTTCGAAGCTCTCGAGAAGCTACTAAGAACATGGACGTACTCTATTTCGAAACGCATCTTGGAGGATGTGAAACGGCGTGCACTGCGTAGAAACAGTGATCTTTAAGATGTTGTGGGTGTGAAGCTTTGAAGCTCCAAGCACGCGACGAAGAAGAGTTTAAGCAACACGAGAGCTGGTGACGGTCAAATGTTATATTGTTTGATTACATAAGCCACTCTAATGTTATCTCGTCCAATTGCACGCAATTGATTTGAATCGTAAACTACGGCTGTTGTTAGATAAGAATATATAACTTCTGATAGCACTACCATTTGGTAGTAATAATTTTGTGGTTTAATTAATGTTCTCCCATCCGTAAAGAACGGAATCTTCACCTCTCGTCTTTTCAAAGCCAAATACAATAGTGCTAGGTTGGTCAAAATCTCAAATGCTATATGATGCTAGACAAAATATGAACAAATACAAAGGAGATATGGCTGCGGGCAAAATGACTCAAGTAGAATGGTTTAGACAGGGAAATAGCTAAGTCTTTAAAGTGAATTTACCCCTAAGAGGCAAAATACTTGCCACTGACGAGCTTCCTCACCGTATGCACCTCTTTCCATTCCCCCCTAGAATCGGCACCATCATCGGTATCGTCCGCAAATGGGTCCTTCTCGACTTCTACAGCTTTCAGAACCTCGATTCCGACTCCGCTACCTGCACTCTTAATATCATCACTACCGAATATTTCCCACCTAGCTTCAACGGGCATAGGCTTCGCCAACCCATCTGTGAAGAGACGAGCTATTAGCTTCCCACCTGCTTCGTCTCCAAGTTTGACTTCTGGAATCCTCCATGCTATCCTCGACCTATCTTTGAAAAACGTGGCTGACGGCTTGGATTGGCAGGAGGTTGCCTGTACGCCTTCCACACCTGTGATGAATACGAGGTTTCGTAGTGTAGGCGAAGAGAACAAATTCTCCGAGTTCTTGTTATTAAATAGTGGGTTAGGTTTGTAGCTGAGGATGAGTGAAGCCTGATGATTTTCCAGTTTCCAGGTCGGAATAACAATTAAAGGAGGATAGCTCTGCATGGAAGCTTCATCCATCTTTAGCTGATACCGGAAGGAAACTGCGGTCCCTCTCAAGTTTGTCAATGACACAAGGTATTCCCCAGTCTGAGAGCCCATCGAGATATGTGACTGGTTTAGTGAGATCTTTTCCATCATTCCATACTGGTCGAAACGCAGCGATTCAGATGCCCGAGAAGGAGCGCCTTCCACGGCGTTGTTCGCGAGGGCAATTTCACCAATAACAACCACCTTAGATGCATGGCCCGCTTCGAACTGCGCACTGATGTGCTCAATCATGGAAGCGGAAAAGCCGGGTTCGTTTAGAGAAGGATGCTTGATGGATTGAGCACCCTGAGAGGTGGCAGACAACCCTGACATTATGGATTGAGTATCCGACCCAGCATCGGAAGCTAAGGTAGATTGTCGGATCATCTTGAGGGGCGTAAACGGGGAGCCTAAGGGATGATGATTTATCGTATTACCAGTCAACGGAGTACCACTGTCGGTTGCCGTGGGGCTAAAGGTGGGAGGAGCCGGAGCAAGAGAAGGGGAGGCTTCGGCAGGAGGAGCGGGAGGCTGAGAGGGCGACCCGGTATCGGAAGGTTGTGTAGGGTTGCTGGCGCCGTTCGTTTCGATTGGTGCTGCTGTAGGAGCCGTGGTGGGAGCGGCCGTAGAAGTAGTAGCAGTGGTAGCAATGGTAGCAATGGTAGCATCTGGCAATCCTCCATAGATAGTATTCCTGACATCGCGGCGACCCCTATTGCGTTTGGACACAGTTTGTTGCTATAGATTGGACATGTTAGTTTGTTACAGCATCTGATCTAGGTTGTTATCCTTACCGCCCGAAGTGTGGTTGCCACTTTTGTCATAGCATCTGCTGCTTCCGTCTCCTCTTCAGGAATCACATCATTTCGAATCTCAAGTTTAAATGCTGGTGCTTGTTCAATTCTGTGCGATATGTTAGTCCAACTAACTAAATCGCATCGCTAATATATCGTAACGTACTCATGTGACTCAGCATCGGGTATGTCATCCACAAGACTCTTCTGTGGAGGGGGAACGCTATATCCTTCTGAATCCGTTGTGATCTGATTTGGAGGAAAATCCTGTTAGCTAAGCAGATATAAAGAAGTTAAAGGCCAATGTTACCTGATTGGATGACGAGGCTGCTGTCGGCGTTGGCGGTTCCGGCTTTATCGGAGAGGATGGTGATGCCACTTTAGGACTCTGTGGCACGGTTACTTGGATCTCGGTTGGCTCGGGTTGGTGCTCTCGGGAGGAAGAGGGAGTTTCAGCCGACGGAACAGATAGGTTATGAGAAGAGTTGTTCGGCGAATGAGATCCAAATGCTGAGCCTTTGCCGAAGCCTAGACCTAATCTATCATTGGAGCTTCTATGTTCGACCGGGGAGTGGCTGTAGCTCGGAAATATGGCACTGTTCCTATTGCGTCCCTTGAGAACAGTGCCTAGTCTCCGCAGACCGCCGCCTAGCCCGTGGCTTCCTATTATATTTCCCAAAAATGTTATTAAAGTCAGGGTGTAATGATTAGGTCACGAGTGATTACCCTTCTCTGCTGAGCCTGATGATTGAACACTAACTGAATCATCTGTAACAATCGAGGGCGTTTGGATTATCGGTCCTTGTCGTGCCCGCTGACTTCCCGGTCTGCTAGTAATACTCCCAGCCTTCCCACCGCACACACGATTGGCATAGGATTTGATTTCGTCCGAAGTATTGACATCCAGGAGTGCCTGCACTGTGGCTTCCATCAAACTTTTCACTTGATCCGTCTGATCTAGCTCGAGGGTTTGCATCCTTGTGAGGGATTCTCTCAAATGCGTAACCCTTGCCTCATCCACTGCCTGTAGTTGCTCAAAGATGAATGGCGACTGGCTTTCCCAGTTGCCCTGGGCATCCTTCAGACCCGAGGTAGCTTCGGCTACCTTACTCGGTTCGGCCCGCTTGCCTTTCTTCTTCAGCTTCTCCACTTTCTCCTCCGAGGTATCGATGGCCTTGGAGAGAGACGTTAGATTGCCCTCCATAGTCCGTAAGCTAACCCATTCCTTATTGCTCGCTGCGAACTCCCGGACTGGCCGCTCTACTTCGGTCTCCAGTTTCTGGCTGTAAACGTGATGTGAGGTGGCCAGGGATGCCGTGGAGCTGACGATACGCTGCCATGGTGTGAGGAATGCACTATGCGACAAAAAGGTGGTAAGCATCTCCACTCGCCATAGGATGTATTCGTCGGGTAAACCTACCCCAGTTCCGAGGCTTCATTCGGGCTCGGTCTTTTACAAAGCTTCTGAAGCCCTAAAACATATGCCTCCTCAACTTTACGTCGCTCCTGCCATCAGTGTATCAGTACCGAGTATTTGCGAAAGGTTGGCAGGCATAGCGTCGGGGTTGCGGGGAAATTGTCTTACCGCTATCCAGTCAGCGATTTCCGTGTTGAGGAGCTGCACCCGGTGTAGCCGATCGCGAAGCGCATTGAGGGACGCGTGGTGGGAGATGGTTGTCTATCGATATCGATCCGTGTATTAGCGGGATACGCATTCGGGGTTGTCCACGGCCGGAGAAACGGCCTGACATTTCGCGGAGGGCAAAATAAACTTACAGGAATGGCGGGATAATCCGTTCGCTCCATTTTCCAGTCCGCTTCGCCAGTGCGACCAAGCCTCGAAAGTGGTGGTGATGAAGGATAAGTAAGGGGCGTAGGCTTGGAAGGGTAGAGAGCTCGACGTTGAAGGAGAAGGTATATTATTATTTTGAGACGAAAAAGGATTTTGTATGGGGTAATAAAATAATATCAGGTCTCAGGAATGGAGGGATGGGGGGCGGCGGTGTGTGGTGGTGGTGGTGGTGGTGGTGGTTGCGGGCTTGGTTGATTGCGGCCTAGCAAGTTGACAGCTTTTGCTGGGAAAGACGCCGAGAAGGGCCGGCAGAAAAGACAAGAGAGAATAAGAAAAACCAGGTGATTTGACTGATTTCGCTACCAGCTACAGAAAAAGAAAACCATTAAAACCCTCGATTCAAGGTAGCCGTTTTTACCGGACGATGCTGATGGTGTATGTGGTTTACTGCCCATGTATATGTACCACGTACGGTATATACCTGTGCCACTCCGCAAAGAGCAGGAGGCAATACAGCCGGGTAATCTTGTTAATTGCTGCGGCAGGAGTACAGCAATAGGCCTCATTAAAGTTCTTCCTCGTTAGGGAATTATCCTATCCCAAAGATACACATGTGGTCCGCGACAGGAAGTTAATTCACAATTACGGACGGCAGCAATGAGAATGCTAGATGATGAAATGCTATTATGTTAGGAATCCAAGCGCACATACAACAGTTAAACTTTTAAAAAAAGGTTAATTGCTGCTGCTGTTCCTGCTGACAATGGAAAACGGCCCCGCTGCAGCCAAGCTAGTTTGTTGCGCCGGGTCAGACACTACAGCGACCGCCAGTTGTCACATTGCCTTCCCGCAGGTTCCTTGATTCTCGGCCAACCATACCATAAGGAAGATAGAGACGTGGTCAGTAACCGAATATCATTGATCGCGCGGTTTATGCGTGTGCGTGCATTGGCTACTAGCGTTAGTAGTCCCCGATAGCCATCGATAACCCTGTCAACCACGAGCACATGCATGCAAACGTGCGTGTGTTGAAGTTGCAATCGATGCAATCGAGCATCGCGATGATTTGCTCAAATGCAGTGTGTCCTTCCGTTTATAGTGCTTGTATATGTATCTTAGAAATGTTTGACTACTGAGTATTGTCCATAGTATCCATTTACGTGCCGACAATTGCACTGCATATCGTCATGGGGATACGATGCAAGATAGCGAGAATAGATTAATTAAATTATTTAGAGTTAAATTATAAGCGATATACTAGGGAATAAAGGGGCGATAGCTTCGTCGAACCAGAGGTAGAGTGCCAGATTACTCGGGTCGACACCGTTGATGCGTTCGCCTACGCTGAACCCAATGGCTAGACCGGCGAGTGCGAGAGACAATGCGCCAGCAATCACGCTTCTAACAAATAGGCCGCAGTTCACCGTGACCGAATTCTCGTCGATGACCCAAGAGTCCATTTCCTCAATGCGTCTGTTCCATCTGCATACGACCTTAGATTTCTGGTCGGGGGGCTTGGCGTTGGCCGTACTCTTGACACTAGACTCAGACATCAAGCTGCAGCGCGAGAAAAAACCGTCTCTTACAGCCTCGACAAGGTGCATTGTGTCTTTTTGAGGCCTAGTACTTTCAAACTGACTCGTATACATACGGAAGAAGGCGCTGAATTGACTTTCCCGGAAAGAGCAAACGTTTCCTGCTGGGTCTGAAAGCGCTATCATATTGCGGAAATTGGTAAACCCTGACACGAAAATGGGGCTTGTCATTACGAGAGGAACCATGATGGTAATAATATCCTCCATGAAGTGAAGGGTGACTTTTGTCATTTGTAACTTAGAAAGGTCACATGGATCGACGCTATTGCTGCCGGGAGGGGTGCAGCCAGGACTGTCGGAATCGGCGTAGGCCCACTCCACTGTTGTTGTAAGCTCATGGGGTTCCAGAGATATTGGTGGGCTCTCAAAGGCGTTAATATTGGAGACAGTCTGATATAGAATGCAGAATACAGAATGTGCCGTGTTAAGTACATCACGGTCTGATGAGGCTGAGTACTCGAAATCCCTTGGAATAGAAGCGCCTGTATATATAAGAAGTACTCTTAGCGACTGTCTGATATGGAAAGATAGGTAATAGAAAAAGGACACGAACCTTGAACCCTTCAAACCCAGTTTCGTAAGCCACACAGCATATCTCGTAGGCTGTAGCCGGGAGCCCTGATCGGTCAAGACACCTTAGTGATACTAGGATGTGACTGAATGCCGCATTGATCGTTAATATAGGTAGGTTTACAAAGTCTCTATATTGCCTCGGTAGAGCTTGTTCTAATAGTCTATCCAAGATCACATCCTCCCAAATTACGAAAACATCTTCATCGACAAGAGCATCATTCAGAAACTCGAGCATGTGACAACGCTCTCTCTAACTCGTCCCAAAGCATTCGGTCATGGGGTTCTTCGTGATAACAAAGTGACTGGCGCCATTTTCTGGGGGCCTCCGGGGACAGGCAAGACTCTTCTCGCAAAAGCTACAGCACGGCAGTCAGGGTTCAACATGCTAGCAGCGTCTGCTGCTGAACTGTGGCAGAAGTGCCACGGCGATAATGAGAAAGTCATCAAAGCTTTGTTCTCAATGGCGCGCAAGATGCACCCTTGCATTGTGTTCCTCGACGAGGCAGATGCCATGCTCGGTTTACGTAAAGCAGGAGAGAAACGGTACATCCGCTCCATGATTAACCAGTTCCTTATGGAGTGGGACGGGTTGAAAAGTGGTGCCAACGCTCCTTTCGTACTTCTAGCTACTAACCGGCCGTTTGACCTTGATCCGGCGGTCTTGCGAAGAGCGCCGGTTCAAATCCAGCTAGGCATTCCAAAGATGGAGGAGAGGTGCAGCATTTTGGGGCTGTTGCTCAAGAACGAAAGGCTATCCAAAAACATTAATGCCCGAATACTTGCAAAGCTTACAGATGGGTTCACCGGATCGGACTTGAAGCACCTATGCATCGTGGCAGCCACGGAATGTATTGCCCAGCAAACTAAGGATACAACAGATCGAGTTTTGACGAAACAGCACTTCTTAACGGCACTGAGTACTGTCAAGCCAACAGGTTTAAGCCAGGTTTTAATCAATGAGTTTGAGAAGTTCGAAGAGAGCAGCAAACACGATGGGTTTCACGACGAGGACTAATACATTTGTTTTAAAGATGTCGTAATATTTAATGTGTGTATAGGAGCTCCATCAACTTCCAAAAAAACCATTGATACTTCTTGAATTACAGGTACGCCTTTGCGGGGAGTGATGCGTCATGATCTAAAAAAAAAAAAAAAAAA
>LDUD01000086.1:92095-109273 GCA_012184295.1 Dactylella cylindrospora
AGATACCCTTTAATCCTATGTCTTCCTGTATTTAAATGGTCAATAAATCTACAAATGTTTAGAAAGATTGGAACTCTTGAAGTTGTAAAGATCTTGTACGTGTACGTTGTTGTGATCCATTGATCATTTACCAGCGGGGTTTAAAGAGAACCAAAGCATGCTTAAGCAAACTAGCCGTTGCACACGTTGGATTTTCGTCAATCGCAATCGACGTCAAATAGCTCGACAATCTGGAATATGCCGCAGCTAAGTACGTACTCGCTTGAGCAAGTGTACGCCGAGTATTTGAACACTAATCTCTAATCCAAAATAGACCTTCTCGGCTAATATTTGACCTTAAACTCCTGTGCCTTTTCGTTTCCTTGCATTGCAATTGAATGTTAGAAGCTTGATATCTCGCGATCTCGCAGATGCTGCACCGCAATATATTCACGGTAACAGCAACGTTGCAACACGAAGTGGGTTCTTGATATGTACCGTTAGTTATATGTACTTGTACAGTACATCGCCATGCATTACATGGTTGCCTAGTTGCTCGGCCGCCGCCCCAATGTAGGCTATAGCATCCCTCGAAAGTTAACCCATCACTGCACTATTCAATATATTCTGATTAATCTTCTCAAGGATCCAATTTCGAAAAAGCCCCTGACTTAGCCAGCTTTCACTTTATCCCTTTGGAGATAGCTTTGAGACGAAATCGTGAGCTTCAGATACTATTATCGCAAAGCATGCCTGCATCTGGAAATTAATGGCGGGAGGCTTTGCCTACGTCGACTTTCATCAGCTGCAGCGACCCCCACCTTAAGGCTTAGGGGCCATAGGCCTTGACCAGAGCCTAGCATGGCTATGGCTGCACGAAAAGTGCCTGCCATACAAAATCTAAACTTCATAGTTTTCGGACCACCATTTTATCCATATAGCTTTAGCGGTCTCAACGTATATATGCAGTGTAGAACTAAAAAAAATTCGATCCGAAATTTCATTATCTCCTAACTTTTATATATCCATGCTTTCAGAAGCTTACCTTCATCCTCGCCAGCCATGACTTTCCCTATATGTAGCAGGCGTAACTCGACATGTTTTCCTCAATCTAGTGAATCTACTTCGACCAGCTCACAAATTCAACCCGAGGAACGGTTGTGTTATCAATATACCTCGACTCCAAGCACGGATGCAAATCGAACTGATGATTCTTCCCAACAGCAGTTAGAAGAGGCGGACATAACAGAGGCTTATGATAATATCACCGTTGGCCAACCTGCCTGCGCAGTTATACCTTTGCTCCAGGAGGAAGAGAAAGAGGAGATAAAGGACTCAGTTCACGACCAAACTCACGGCCCTCTGGCGCTGGGTGTTGGTGTTGAAGCAAAACCCCATCAATACCCAGAATTAGAAAGAGATGAAGCTACAAGCTTGGACGTGGACCAGGATTCCGGGTATTCTACAGACAACGGTGGTAGTGTAGTTGAGGGCGATCAGGAAACACAAGCTTCTCTGTTATCCCTTTCTAGTCCCCACATCAGTAGCCAAGATAATGGCAGTCTTGAAATCACTGAGAGTGGTTCTCCACCACCAACATCAACAGGAAACTCGCCCGATGCAGGAGGCTCATCCGAGGAAGGGGCTCGCCTGAGGATCTCGGATCTCCTATAAAACCACCTAGTCGACGATCTTCGATTGGGTCAGATAACGGAATTATCTCATATAAAGATGAAGATGGCAGTGAATCTACTAACAATATCCTTTGGGGAGAATTTGGAGACTCTACACGACACCTCGCCTCAAAGGCAAGAGTGGATCCGACGGAAACAACAGAATGGCGTCGGGAATAGGTTTCTAGACAAACTGATGTCAATGATTGGCCTCGAAAACATAAAGGCTCAGTTTTTAAGCGAGCCGTGGCAAGGTTCTTATCATCGATGATGCACATATGCTCTACGAGCGAGTTATTGATGCACTCATCGCCGGCATCTCAAATAAGCCAGGTGAAGATCAGTGCGTCATCCTCGTTGGGTGGCCAGATGCGATGAGCCGGAGGTTTGAAAAGTATAACTCAGGACTCCAAAGAAGGTTTAACTTAGACGCTACCTCACAACTCCAGCATTACGACAGCTCTCAGTTGGGTCAGATTCTAGACCTCATGCTCTCTTGGGATGGACTGGCTGCGACTGAGGAAGCTCAGCAAGCAGCTATTAAAGTGCTTAGCCTGGAGCGAGATCAACCTAACTTTGGAAATGGAAAAGCAGTGCAACATCTCCTCAATAAAGCCAAAGTAGCGCGGTACAGACGAGGTTTGACCGGGGTAACGGAGGATATCATCTTTACGCCCCTGGATTTGATCCCAACTACGAAGCAGTTCCCCACACCAGTGAGAGCTGCGCCGAGTTGTTCAAAGGCTTCGTCGGATATGAGAAGATTATCGAACAGTTCCAAAGATACCAAAACATGGCAGCCGCTTTGAAGTCGCGTGGCAAGGACCCACAGAATTGGATACCTTTTACATTTGTATTCAAAGGGCCACCAGGGACAGGTAAGACAACTACAGCCCGCAAGGTTGGCCAAATCTATTATGACATGGGCCTCGTCTCAGAGCCTCAGGTGGAAGAATGCTCCGTGTCAGATCTTATTGGGGAGTATTTGGGCCATACCGAAGCTAAAGTAGTCCGTCTTCTCGACCGCGCTCTCGGGAAAGTCCTGTTCATCGACGAAGCTTACCGTTTAGCGGGGTCCTCAGACAATGCGGACAAGAATCTATTCTATCAGGGGGCAATTGGCGAGCTCGTCGATAGTATAACAAAACAAAAATACGCCAGGAAGATGGTGATCATACTAGCAGGGTACACTACGGATATGGATAAGCTCATGGGCATGAATCAAGGCCTACGTAGTCGGTTCCCGACCGAGGTCATCTTCCCACGCATGCGGCCTAGTGCATGCCTACGCCTTCTTCAGCAGAAGCTTTTGGAGAATGAGATCGAGATTACGGTGGAGGAGGGTTCGAATAAAAAATTGAAGGTACTTGAGTTATCGAATAAGCTAAGTGCCGTAGGAATCGATAATGGGAGGGACGTGGAGACTCTTGCCAGGAGTATCGGTCAGCACGTGCTCATCAAGGCGGGACCGGATTGCAACCCCAATGATCCTTTGGCTATCTCTATCAACGAGGTCATGAACTTCTTACTCACCATGGGTCGTAAGGGAGTGATATCATAATGCGACTGCTTATGTTCCAATATATTTCTTAGAGTGTATACCAGAGTGATTGCTTTAATTGTTGGCCGGAGGGACGAATTGGATTGCTTCGTTTGTGTAATAGATGGATTGATATTAATACGAATATTCTTACGAAGATCCTTGTGTAGTACTTATTTAGTTGCTTAAAGTATAAGTGCTGAGCTTTAGAATCGGTGCATAGAATTACTTAATTCTAAAGTTGGTTAAGCCGCAACCAATGGCATTACACTGACTTACAGAGTGAAACTTAGCTGTGCGCATGTGCAAACTAAAGAGCCGCACCGTTGCATCAGGACTTCCTTGTTCGGCACCAAGTTACCGTTATTTCGTTACCCGAGTCTATATAAGCGAGTAAGCATGTACTGTGTTTCCTGGAATGTGTCTGCACGTCTGAGACCAACGAACGGCCAGCGTGTTGGGGCAGGCCAGTGTAGTGCTGGTTCGCGGTGGAAAGCCTAATTGGGACCTGTTTATTCAAGAAGTTACAATTTATAAATTTGTGTGCGCAACAACAATGGTCCAGCTACGAGACTGGCAATTTATATATACCACAAGAGCAGATTTTGTATGTGTTGTACTCTGAACAGCGTACGACTTGCTCCCACTATCGCCAGTTACTCCACCTTTGGACCAACCATGGTACCGATATCCAATTTCACGGATTGTATACCGTACTAGGGCCAAACTTACCCATCTCTACTGTATGCTGTTGTCGCTACAAACTATCTGACAAGAGGCAGCTGAAACTGGGTCCTCTCGTCCATTGTCCGGACTAGCCTCCAGCCAACCTTGTGGGCACCTCAGCTCAGAAGGGAGTACTTGAATACTCATTGAGCCCAAGGTCGAGGCTGCAATCACGAGCCTCCATACAGTTCCGACACGTCAACAATACGATCGTGCAGGATTCCCCCATTGTATTTCTTTGCGCTACAGCCAAAACTTGAGAGAAAATCATTGGTATTGCCAAAATGACGATAGGCATCGCTGCCCGTTTTCAAGGTACACAATCACTGTATGGAGCCTTAAATGTTTTGTACCCGTCAAATTTCAGTTTTCGTTGCGTTTGTATGAAAGCTTACGAAGATTCTAAAGGTCTACCAAGATCTCCGATAGCAATGCTAGCCTCAGTCCCTCGGATTCTCTCAAAGCTGCCAAAGAAATCGAGAAGGGTTTTGCGAGAATTGCATCATCTGAGGTGAGTCTAAGCCGTCCGCTGTCTTCAGGCCAGCAACTCACCAAGCTCACCCATATGCAAGGAACACTACAAATCTTTAGTTGAGGATTTCCAACCGGAGCCGCACGTCGTTGGGGGGTCCGGCGCGGCGCCAAAGAAACCGGTCAGAGTGCTTGAAGAAGCATTCAATCCGTTGCCGCAGTTTTCTGCTATTTCATTTGGAAGATTTCAGAACTGCGTGGAGCATATGACGGGCGGCTCTTCGACTATTTTCAAATCAAGAGACCCGGACAGCTCGGAGCAGGTAGCCTTAAAAGTGACATCACACTGGGTTCAACCTCACGATGCCTACCGTGAAGCTCGGCTTTTAAAGAGGCTTGGCGGTGATAAATGCCACATCCTGAAGCTTTTGGAAACGGAGACCCTTCGGGGCGAGTTTATCCTAGTTTTCCCTTTTTATCCATTAACTCTAGTTGATGTTCTGGAAAGGGGAAAACAGATAAATTACTCTGTTATTTTCAAGCAAATTGCGGAGGCTTTGTCTTTTGTTCACGACAGCGGGGTGATCCATAGAGACGTTAAACCCGGGAACATTCTACTCATGTCGGAGGAAGGACCGGCTTGTCTATGCGACTTTGGCACGGCATGGGCGGCAGACGATCACCACCCAGATGAACCGGCCGATGGTAAGGTTACAGAGATAGGAACTACTTGCTATCGGTCTCCCGAGACTCTTTTTGGGTACCGATCTTATGGTGCTGAGGTCGATATCTGGGCTTTTGGTTGTGTAATCGCGGAGGCAGAGAATGGGGGACCGTTGTTTGATGCTGGGGACCTCGGAACTGACTTGCGGCTCGTTCTCTCTATATTTCAAACACTTGGAACGCCCGATTCGGAGTCATGGCCGGTAAGTCGCAAAACCGGCTGATTGTTGGATTTATGAAACGGCTAGGACTAGCCAGGACTAGCTAGGGCTAACAATTAAATATTCTTGGACAATCATTGCAGGAGTCGAAAGATTTCCCTGACTTTGGCAAAATTCTGTTTAACATTTTCCCAGCCCAACCATGGGAAGCCATTCTATCGAATGCGAACGAAAAGGTGCGGGATTTGCTTCCAAACATGGTGACGTACAGCAAGCAAAAGCGATTCTCTGCTGAACAAGTAAGACAAGCCGTTGTGTTGAGCGCGAGGCTTTAGCTTTGGCTATAGCTTCTCAATATCCCTGTTATATCACTGACAATTTTCAATGCTGATAGATATTGAACCACCCTTACTTTTCTTAGAATGTGGGGAATGCCCTCCCACACCACGAGCATGACTATCTCGTTATCTCCATGACACGATATCGTGATAGTACCTGGGAGAGGGAGGGAAAGCGAGAGGGGAAGGGGAAGAGAGTGGGAATGCTTTTTGCATTGCATTGCCCATGCAGATCTGTTCCTAAAATAAAGACGACAGCATTGAACACCCTTTTTGAGGGTTTTGCGTTGTTTCCATGCTTTCTTCTGCGTATACCTAATCTCCACATGCGCCGAAAAAAATGAAAGAAGCCCAAACGGCATGCCCGCGGCCGCCCTCCTTTTTGGCTGGTTATTCTTCGCATAAGGGGGGACCATAGCAAGAATAGCATCATGACATAGCGTCTCGTGGCTAGTCTCGCTCAGCCAGAGGCCCACCAATAATACAGGAGATTCTATCGAATCATTCTATTTAGACGACATCAGACGAAAAATCTTTACCATTAGAATAGATAATAATTGGGCCACTATCTATGAAAAGAATGGACCAACTGGAATGGCTCTCGAGGCTTATGTCAAAGAACGGCCTTCGCGAAAGAGTCGAGACGTAATATGAGACCCTCGATTAGTTGGCCAATCATAGTCGGCGGCATGCAACCTTGAGAAAAGGGGAAATTGCACAGGCGGTTGAGGCATGTAAAGCTTTGCCTAAATCGGGGAAGGTGGCACTCAACACCAAGCCGCCCCACCCATGGATTTGACATGGTCAATCTTGCTAAATCCAATCAGAGATAGGGGCTCACGTTCAGCGCACACCAGAAAAGAATACTAGCTGAACACAAAGCCCGCGTGCCCCCCAGAGAAACTGCAGCTGCGAATGTGGCCCTTGTGGGTGGGATCCTGGTGGCTATCCCATGCAGGAACCCAATCGTTACAGGCGGCTTCCACACTCCACTCACCGACCATCTTGCTGCGAGGCCACCCACTTTGACGAGATGAACATCACCTTTTTCCTTCCCCCAGGCCCCAGTCCAAACGGGAAGACGGTTCATTTTGATAAAGGAAATCTAAACATGGACCCATGTTCGCAGTTCCCTTCCAAAGAAAAAGTTGAGGGCGTTTCTGGCACTCCCACCCCTTCCCACCTCCCTCGTAGTGGGAGCATGTCCACTTTTTACTTTCCCTTTTGCACCACCTTCTTTCCTTTGTTCTCGCCCTTTTCCTCTTTCTCTCTTTCTTTCCCATCTTCTGTTCTCTCACAGTCGATGCCATCTTTCACCACTTGTGAAGAGACAATCTGATTTCACCGTCATTCCTAATCGAATTGACGAAGTTTGCCTGTGCGAACGTCTGCCATTCACTTCAGACTCCGCCAGTGCTGTCCTCTCATTCTATACGATTCACTCATTTCAACTCGCTCATTGCTTTCGAAAATTTACGTTACGATCTTTACAAGTTCTCCAACAATTAGCCGTCTACAGATTGTGCACGACATACAACATAGTTTCCAACAAAAATGGATATCAGCAACCACAGAAGACATGAGCACCACCTTCGCAAGAGGGTCCCAGTGCCGGTTCCAGCACCTGTTGCTGAACCACAACGACAAGAAGGAGGAGGAACTATGACAGTCGTTGAAGTCGTTTTTGTGACCCAACAGCCAACTTTCGACGGCGAGCCGGCCGGTTTTGTGACAGAGAGCTTCGAATCCTCACTTGAACCCGTGACCGTCGTCGTCACCGCTCAGCCAACTCAAAGCCCGAGTCCCAGTCCGAGTGTCAAGAAGCAGACCGTAGAAGATGTGGAAGCCGAACAATCTCAGACAACATTTAGGAAATCTACGAAGAGTGCATCTTCTTCTTCGGCTTCCACTGTGTCAAGCAGATCATCAACAATCACACAGGCCGCCACACGAACCTCCTCGCTGAGAAGTTCCACAGCCACCCTGGATTCTGCAAGTTCATCTTCTAGCCCATCTGCAACCAGTGCCCCGACAAACAGTGCTGGACTTACTATCGGCGCGTACGCTGGAATCGTTGGCGGCGCTGTTGCCGCGATTCTTGTCCTCATTGTCATTATTGCGGTTGTGTTGAAGCGCAGGAAGAAGAATTCCAACTATGAAAAGCCGGAGGATGAGAAGAACCTGAACCGTCTATCTTTCAACGATAGGGCGCCTCCATCCCCAGTCCCAATGCCTACAGTGATAACCCCTGCTGCAGCACCAAAGCTTGAGGTCAGACCTATGACCCAGTTTGATAGTTCCTTCTTCGCTTCCAGCAACACGGATAACATGAAGCCTGAAGAGAAGCCAATCAGAGCCCCTCCAGCGGCTCTGTCGATTGATAACAAGAAGAATCTTGGATTGGGTCCATTCGAGACTCCTGAGCCGTCTCCAGCCATGTCCGCATTCTCTGACAATTCCAACATGTCTCTCCCAATTCAAGGCGCAACCAACAACTCGGCACCATCACCAGTCCATCGCATCCTAGTCGATTTCAAGCCGTCCATGGCTGACGAACTTGAGCTCAACGCCGGAGAAGTTGTTAGATTGCTCCACGAATATGACGACGGCTGGGCACTTTGCATTCGTATGGATCGCAGCCAACAAGGTGTTTGCCCACGTACTTGCCTGTCCCCTCGTCCTGTTAAGCCTCGTCCCCCACCAAGCCCTCGCGGTCCACCACCACCACCACAGAACAATGGCATGCGTGGACCACCTGGACCACCAGGACCACCTCGCCCACAGTCGCCAGCTCAGCGACCTCACTCCCCCGGTATGGGACCTGGATCCCGCCCTCAATCGCCTCGCAGCCCTGGCCCAAATCGACCACCAATGTCACCAAAGGGCATGCCAGGTCCCCCACGCAGACCCGGCGGACCAGACTCGCGTCCCAGCAGCCCAATGGGCAATCGCCAACCTCATCCTCTTAGCAAAGTTCAAAGGGATGACGATATTCAATTTCACGCCATGTAAAAGTGGAGTGATGCGTTCCTCCTACATGTCAACTATTGAATCCCAGCTCTGATCTTTCGCTAGATTGACCTTTTTTTTTTATTTTACTTCACGATTCACGCAAACCCCCCAAATTTTTAATTCTCTGTGGCAGAGTGGTTTAATCGTCTTGTTCCGTAGATCAGCAGTCGCACCACTCGCGAGCGTCGTTTGATCTGCCATATCATTTTTCTTATACCCCCTTTTTTGGATATGCTTTCAATGAGGTTTCTCGGATATCACTGGTAAGGTTGAATCCTGCTAATGCAGGATACGGACGGAGGAATCTCTGTTATGCTTTTTCATATGGTGTATTAACAGGATTGATTTTTTCTCCCCTTTCTCTTTGGCTTTTTTTTTTTTTTTTTTTCCTTTTAACTTTTTCCCTTATTCTCTAGGGCAGGCAGGTAAAGTATGTAGAGCGTGCTCCTTTGCAAATAGTTCCCTTTGGCCGGTGTCCTCCTTTTTTTTTATACTTGTGTTTTTTTCGTTTTCAGTTGTTTATATTTCTCCACCTTGAAGCTCTCTAGCTTCCCTTTTTATATATCTTATTGTACTCTTTTGGCGTCGAGAGAGAGGTATGGTTTGTGGGTGTTACTACCTGTATTTGATCGCTGAGCATGTACGTAGGAGGTGAATACAACAATTCCCTTATTGAAATATAAATGGTGGATTCAGTAGACAGGTGGACGTCAGACATTCCAACCGCAAAGACACGTTTTCCATGAAACCTTCCCATGTTGGTAAAATTTTCAACGGTTGTTGTATGACGTTGGATTTGTAGTGGAGTCACATATTTTATACGAGCGGCAGTCATGAATAAACTAAGAATGTTACCTGTCGCCTATCTTCGGCGCTGGTTGCTGATGTTTGCTTCGTTTGGCGGGGCAGGAAAGAAGAAGCTTTTTTGGTTGAAGAGTCATTCGCCGCTAAAATTTTGTCACATTCCATTCCCTCTTCTTCCTCCTCAAAGCTACCCCTCCAAAACCCACACTTATAAAATCTTACATTTGTCAGTTACTCACACGACGTCGCTCTGCTGACAATATCTATCCATCAATAATTCTTGAAGTTTCGCTCTCTCTAGAGGGTCAATTCATTTTTCCATTCTATATATCATCGAGAAACAGTGTATTTTACCCTTGACTTGGAATAATTTTGCTTTCCCCCACAATCGCCCTAGCACCTCACATCGAGGACAAACAGCAACAATGGCGTCCATCAACTTTGCCAAAGAAGAAGAGCGCATTCTCGCCTTCTGGCAGGAAATCGATGCCTTCAGAACATCCGTCAAATTATCCGAAGGTCGAAAACCATTCACCTTTTACGACGGTCCCCCGTTCGCTACCGGTCTCCCCCACTACGGTCACTTGTTGGCTTCGACCATCAAGGATATAGTACCTAGATACGCGCACATGAGAGGTCATTACGTCGAGAGACGGTTCGGATGGGATACTCATGGATTACCCGTGGAGCATGAGATTGATAAGAAGCTCGGAATTACCGGGAAGGACGATGTCATGAAGATGGGTATCAAGGCGTACAACGCGGAATGCAGAGCTATCGTTATGAGATATGCGGAAGAATGGGAGAAGACCATTGGCAGGTTAGGGAGATGGATTGACTTCCAAAACGACTACAAGGTACTTTATTTGAACTTTTGGACTATTACCACACCAATAAATAAGACTAAGACTGATTTGTGGGACAAAGACCCTAAAACCAGAGTTCATGGAGAGTGTCTGGTGGGTGTTTAAGCAGTTGTTCGATAAAGATCAGGTCTACAGGGGATATAGGGTCATGCCATACTCGACGGCTTGCACAACCCCTCTGAGTAACTTTGAGGCACAGCAGAACTATAAAGATGTCCAGGACCCAGCCGTTGTTGTCACATTCCCGTTGCTCGACGACCCGGAGACCTCTCTGCTTGCATGGACGACAACTCCATGGACCCTGCCATCTCATACCGGCATTGCCGCCCACCCGGATTTCGAATACATCAAGATTCACGACGAGAAGTCCGGACACAACTACATTCTGTTGGAGGCATGCTTAAAGACGCTATACAAGGATCCGAAGAAAGCGAAATTCAAGATTGTGGATCGATTGAAGGGCAAAGACATGCTAGGGTGGAGATATCAGCCACTTTTTGATTACTTTTATGAGGAATTCAAGGAGTGCGGCTTCCAGGTTCTCAACGCCACCTACGTTACCCAGGACAGCGGTGTCGGTCTTGTCCATCAAGCCCCTGCGTTCGGTGAGGAGGATTACCAGATTGCTTTCGAGCACGGAGTCATCAGCGATAAGCGATTACCTCCAAACCCTGTTGACGAATCTGGCAATTTTACGGCCGAAGTTACAGATTTCGCCGGCATGTATGTTAAGGATGCCGACAAGAAGATCATCAAGTATTTGAAGGAAAAGGGGCGCTTGATTGTCGACAGCACCATCAACCACAGTTATCCGTTCTGCTGGAGATCCGACACCCCGCTGCTCTACAAAGCCGTCCCTGCATGGTTCGTCAAGATCCCAACCGTTATCCCCAAGATGTTGGAGAACATTGAAACCATGCACTGGGTTCCAGGATTCGTGAAGGATAAACGATTCTCGAGTTGGATTGCAAACGCTAGGGATTGGAACGTCTCGAGAAACAGATATTGGGGTACCCCACTCCCGGTCTGGGTTAGTGACGATTATGAAGAGATAGTTTGCATCGGATCTGTCAAGGAGCTCGAAGAGCTGTCCGGTGTCACTGGTATCACGGATCTGCATAGAGATTCTGTTGACCATATTACCATTCCTTCCAAAAAGGGCAAGGGCAACTTGAAGAGAATCGAGGAGGTATTCGACTGTTGGTTTGAGTCAGGAAGTATGCCTTACGGTAGCAAGCACTACCCGTTCGAAAACAAGGAGGCATTCGAGAGCGCATTCCCGGCTGATTTCATTGCTGAGGGTCTGGATCAAACTAGAGGATGGTTTTACACTTTGGTTGTTCTCGGAACGCACTTGTTCGGCATTTCGCCATTCAAGAACTGCATTGTCAATGGTATTGTTCTGGCTGAAGATGGCAAGAAGATGTCCAAGCGTTTGAAGAATTATCCGGATCCTACTCTTGTTATGGATACCTATGGCGCCGACCCTCTACGTCTCTATGTTATCAATTCCCCGGTTGTCAGGGCTGAGCCACTGAGGTTCAAAGAGAGTGGTGTCAAGGAAGTTGTGTCAAGGGTGTTGCTACCTCTCTGGAACAGCTACAACTTTTTTGCCGGCCAGGTTGCTCTTTTCAAGAAAGTCCATGATGAGGACTACATGTTTCATCTAGAAGGTGGCCACAGCCAGAATGTCATGGACAGGTGGATACTCGCGAGCACATCGAGTTTCCTGGCTTACGTTAACCAAGAGATGGCTGCCTACCGCCTTTACACCGTCGTGCCTCGCATCCTGCAGATGATTGACAACATGACCAACTGGTACATTCGATTTAACCGAAAGAGGTTAAAGGGTGAATATGGAAAGGAAGATACTTTACACGCCTTGAACTCCTTGTTCGAGATTCTTTTCACCCTTGTTAGAGGAATGGCACCGTTTACTCCATTCATCACCGACAATCTGTATCAAAGGCTCTTGCCGCACATTCCCAAAGAAATGCTCCCGGAGGACCATAGGTCGGTGCACTTTTTGAGCTACCCGGAGGTGAGAGAAGAATTGTATGATGAAGTCATAGAGAGGCAGGTTGGGCGAATGCAAAAGGTCATTGAACTCGGAAGAGTTAGTCGGGAGCACAAGGCTATCGGTCTTAAGACTCCATTGAAGACTCTCATCGTCATCCACCCTGATCCCACCTACCTTGCAGACGTCGAGAGCCTGCAGTCATACATTAAAGAAGAACTCAATATCAGAGAGTTGGTGCTGAGCACGGACGAGGACAAGTACGGCGTCAAGTATTCTCTTCAAGCCGACTGGCCGACCCTGGGCAAGAAGCTCAAGAAGGATGCGCAGAGGGTCAAGAAGGGATTGCCGAGTTTATCCTCCGCCGACTGCAAGCGATTCGTGGCGGAGAAGGAGATTACCGTTGATGGGATCAAGTTGGTGGAGGAAGACTTGAAGGTGTTTAGAGATGTGGACCCGGACAGCCCTTACTGCAAGGATCATGCTACGAATACGGATCAGGATGTGTTGACCATCTTGGATGTTGCCTTGCACCCGGAACTTCAGGGCGAAGGTCTGGCGAGAGAGATCATTAACAGAGTCCAAAAGTTGAGAAAGAAGGCAGGATTGGTGGCGACGGATGACGTCAAGATGGTTTTCAGGATGACAAAGGACGATATTGGATTAGAGGAGGTGTTTGAGGAACAAGGTCCTATGATTGAGAAGACCCTGAGAAGTAGAGTTGTGAAGGAGGCTGAAGATGGAGAGAAGGGTGAGTTGCTGATGGAGGAGGAGCAGGAGATTCAGAGTGCGACGTTTTTGTTGAAGTTGTTGAAGTTATAGATTAGAAGTGTGATATTTTTTGTGTTATTGTTATTTCTGTCTGTTGTTTATCATAGTTTCTTTGCATGAAGAATACCACGAAAAGAAAGAAAAGAAAGAAAGAAGACATTATACTTTATAGACAAGAATTCAAGATTATATATTATATACATTCATTTCATCCTATAACTTTTATGCTTGCGCTAGATACCGCATATTAGTCCTTTCCGAGGTGCCTCTATAATTGTATTTGTTAGCATGCTTAATCTTAGTATGAAAAAGATAGCAGAAAGGCTGGAGCATACTTGGATACAAGCTTGCAAGGCTTGGAATTCTGTAAGGCACTTGTCCTTGTAGACATTATTATAGTCCGCCACTATGCATTTGCCGTAGTTTGCGGACTAGTTTTTTCGTATACACATATTACATTAAAACTTGTAAACGAGGACTAGGGAGATATGACCCGAAGAGGTGGGGAGGAGACATACCTCTGTAGGGCATTTAGCTACAGCCTTTGCAATCTTGTTCACCGGACGGATCTTTTTGGCCGCCGGGGGAGGCATATTGTGTATCTTTGGAGGGGGGTTTAATCACCGAGTAATCATTCGAGCTCGAGTGCTTCCTTGCAGTTCTCATGGTTGGAAGAGGCGAGAAAGTATTTTTTTGCGTTGGATTGGTGTTGTGGAATGGGGGATCTGGTGGTCGGAGTCTTGGCGTGGAGAATGAATGGGACAGAGGGAAGAAGGATAGGATGCATGAATGTTGATTATCAATCAGTGCTAATCCCCTGAGCTTTCTTCAATGCATCCTCGCGACATTTAACAGCACTAACTTTCAATCCTCTCGACTTTTATACTTTTATAAAGACCTGTACCGTTTGGAATTCATATTCGCTGCATAGCTAGACCATTTGAATTGGTTTTATTGCATAGCTGGCCTGATTGTTTCTCTATCTACGGAAAAGGTTATCACGAAGTTTACTATTGTCTTCACACCCGAATACCAACATCACGAACGACGAGTAAACCGCCACGATGAAGTTTTCGGCCTGGAGTGGCCTCGCCCTCCTCTCCTCCCTCATAGCCTCCCCAACATGCCTAGCCCACTCCCAGCACACCTCCAACTGGGCCGTCCTGGTATCCACCTCCCGTTTCTGGTTCAACTACCGCCACCTCGCCAACGTCCTCTCCATGTACCGCACCGTCAAACGTCTAGGGATCCCGGACTCCCAAATCATCCTCATGCTCTCCGACGACGTCGCCTGCAATCCTAGAAACACTTTTCCTGGCACGGTCTACAACAACGCCGATCGCGCGATCGATCTCTACGGCGACAACATTGAAGTGGATTACCGCGGTTACGAGGTCACCGTTGAAAATTTTATCCGCCTCCTAACCGATCGCGTCCCGCCCGATACCCCGCGAAGCAAACGTCTCCTAACCGACGACCGCAGCAACATTTTCATCTACATGACCGGCCACGGCGGTAACGAATTTCTCAAATTCCAAGACGCGGAGGAAATCAGCGCTTTCGACATTGCCGACGCATTCCAGCAAATGTTTGAAAAGAAGCGATACAATGAAATGCTGTTTATGATTGATACGTGCCAGGCGAATACAATGTATTCCAAGTTTTACAGCCCTAATATATTGGCTACTGGTTCTTCGGAGCTGGATCAGTCGAGCTATTCGCATCACGCGGATAACGATGTTGGCGTGGCGGTGATTGATAGGTATACTTATTTCAATTTGGAGTATTTGGAGACATACGTTACGAACGCCAGTTCGAAGCATACCCTTGCGGATTTGTTCAATTCTTACGATCCGGTCAAGATTGCGTCCAACCCGGGGATTAGAACAGATCTGTTCAGGAGGGATCTTAAGGAAGTTTTAATCACGGACTTTTTGGGCAACGTGCAGAGCGTGGAGGTTGACGGCGACGGGATGAGGCTCGATGAGGATTTATTGGCGTTGGCTAGAGGGGTTGGATACAATATTACTGATTCGGAATGGAAAGAAGCGATGAAGGGAACGAGGGACTTTTACGAAGCCGACAAGAAGGAGGAGGAGGAGGAGAGGAAGAATGCGGCGAAGAAGCTGGCGGAGCAGAAGACGTGGGCGGGACCGGCAAAGGTGCATAAGGATGGGGAGACGGATTTTTGGAGGAATGTTATGAGCGCTGGGGCGGTGGCGGTTTGCGTGGTGGGGTATTGGGTGTTTAGCATTGTTGATAAGGCGTAGCCTAGCCGATGGAGGGTTTCCTTTGTCTTTTCAATAGGCCGAATGTGGTTTGTCTGTGGCTTGTATGTGGAGGTAAAATTTCCTTTTTTGTTATATTTGTATTTGTATATATAGGTTGATTTATTTGTAAGATGCATCAGTTGTGGTATATTTTAGCGGGAGGAGAAGGATAGGGAGTGGGAAGTGGAGGCTTTTCTTTTGCGACGTGCGACTCATGCCCCTTTGGCGTTTTCTTTTTTCTTTCATTTTGGACTGGCTTTTTCTTTTTTCTTTTTTCTCGGTACACATATTTTGAACTGTATAATAGGCGGATAATATAAGTCTTCCAGAAGGTTGGATGATCCCAATTACCAGGCGCTCGAAAAATAAGCTAAATCCAGCACAAAAAAAACTATAAATCAACGAATGCTCGGAGATAAACTGATAACTTTCGCCGGGTGGATGTAAAGTAAAGCTTAGTATGACGTACTAACAACAACAAGAAGCCTAGCTCGTATATTTTACCAGGGCTTTATTTTTATTTTTGTATTTTTTCATGCAATGCAAGGGACCAAGAGGCGAAAGCCAGACGGGACGAACGGCAGCTTGCATAGCTTTACGAACCTTAAAAAAACAAAAGAAAACGTGGGTTGACCGAGATTACAACCCTGTGATGTGCATGAGTGCATGCAAAGCTACATGTAGTAAAAACGTAATCCGAAGAGGAATTCCTATTTTTCCTATAGATGTCGTTACAAAAAAGCAAAAGGAGGTTTAATCTTTATCGATAACGATTGCAAGTTATAGTTATCTCCGGAGAGGTTCTATCGGGTGTTCCATGACGTTTTGGAAAAGAAATGCAAAACGCAGATGTATACATATAGATTCAAGATTTAGGACTTCCAGCTTTTTACCTCTGGTTGTCGATCGGGGGGGAGCCCTTCGAGGGAGGAGGTTAGGAGCTCCTAGCTACTTAGCTAGCTGTCCCGTGGCTTCGGTTTGTGGGAAATGGAGATTAGGTGTTAGCTATTCGCGGGGTCAGGGTGAGGCTTTTGAATCAGCCTTGTGTTCAGCGGGAAATGCTGATTCTGATCGAGAAAAACCCTGGACTGGCAAAGCTTGCGGTTTTGTCGAAAGGATTAGAATCAAGCTCTAGCGAGGGTTTCGAAATCGAGCGAAGCGCTCGGGGAGGCTCTTTCTCGGCCGGGGACGGGAAAGGGAATGGAAGGGAGGGAAGGGCGGAAGCACTAAAAAACTGCTATTCCTTTTTTCTTTTTTATCTTGCCTTTCGTATTTTACAAATACCACTATCTACCTGCTGACGACGACGGACCTTCCCACATCCGTACTTAAAAAAACTTGCAATTGGGGGAATCTAGAAGTTTGAGGTTTAGCATTTTGCGGAATTTTGTTGAAAAACTTCCAAAAAAAAAAAAAAAAAAGAAAAAAAAAAAAGGCGAGATCTAGAATTCCAAAAAAAAGTGCTGGGTCAGACCAAAACCATGGACCAGGCTAGCTTGGCTCGTATAGCTCTCTCCCTCTCTTTTTTTTTCTTATTCCCATGCGCCTATGCGTAAAGTCCGTCCGAGCGCCGCACGAGGATCCGCATCCGAGTGCAAGGGGAGATGCGAAACTGCGGCACGAGGGAACACTTTTCAGCTGAAAAAGAGAAACCTCAAAACGATATTCGAGAAAACAAGGCAAAAAGCCATTAGAAGCTGCGCCTACTTGTATTATTCATCCGTCCTATCCGTTCGCTTCATTCACGATCATTCATGATCATTCGGAGACAACAGAGTCAACACATGTCGCTGCTGTAGCTGCGATCAACTATAGTTTATGGCGGGG